>PVKV010012311.1:28626-66520 GCA_004027835.1 Alouatta palliata | reverse complement strand
CAAAAATCTTCAATAAAATACTGGCAAACCGATTGCAACAGCACATCAAAAAGCTTATCCACCATGATCAAGTAGGCTTCATCCTGGGGATGCAAGGCTGGTTCAACATACGCAAATCTATAAATATAATCCACCACATAAACAGAACCAAAGACAAAAACCACATGATAATCTCAATTGATGCAGAGAAGGCCTTTGATAAAATTCAACAGCCCTTTATGCTAAAAATTCTCAATAAACTAGGTATTGATGGAACGTATCTCAAAACAATAAAAGCTATTTATGACAAACCAACAGCCAATATCATACTGAATGGGCAAAAACTGGAAGCATTACCTTTGAAATCTGACACTAGGCAAGGATGCCCTCTTTCACCACTCCTATTCAATATAGTACTGGAAGTTCTAGCCAGAGCAATCAGGCAAGACAAAGAAATAAAGGATATTCAAATAGGAAAGGAGGAAGTCAAATTGTCTCTATTTGCAGACGACATGATTGTATATCTAGAAGATCCCATCGTCTCAGCTCAAAAGCTCCTGAAACTGATAAGCAACTTCAGCAAAGTCTCAGGATACAAAATAAATGTGCAAAAATCACAAGCATTCCTATACACCAATAACAGACTTAAAGACAGCCAAATCAAGAACCAACTGCCATTCACAATTGCTACAAAGAGAATCAAATACCTAGGAATACAACTAACAAGGAACGTAAAGGATGTCTTCAAGGAGAACTACAAACCACTGCTCAACAAAATAAGAGAGGACACAAACAGATGGAGAAACATTCCATGTTCATGGCTAGGAAGAATCAATATCATGAAAATGGCCATACTGCCCAAAGTAATTTACAGATTCAAAGCTATCCCCATCAAGTTACCAATGACCTTCTTCACAGAACTGGAAAAAAACACCTTAAACTTCATATGGAACCAAAAGAGAGCCCGCATAGCCAAGTCAATTCTAAGCAAAAAGAACAAAGTGGGAGGCATCACACTACTGGACTTCAAACTATACTGCAAGGCTACAGTAATCAAAACAGCATGGTACTGGTACCAAAACAGAGATCTAGACCAATGGAACAGAACAGAGGCCTCCGAGGCAACACAACACATCTACAACCATCCGATCTTTGACAAACCCGACAAAAATAAGCAATGGGGAAAGGATTCCCTGTTTAATAAATGGTGTTGGAAAAACTGGCTAGCCATGTGCAGAAAGCAGAAACTGGACCCCTTCCTGACACCTTACACTAAAATTAACTCCAGATGGATTCAAGACATAAACATAAGACCTAACACCATAAAAACCCTAGAAGAAAATCTAGGCAAAACCATTCAGGATATAGGCGTAGGCAAGGACTTTATGACCAGAACACTAAAAGCATTGGCAACAAAAGCCAAAATAGACAAATGGGACATAATCAAACTCCCCAGCTTCTGCACGGCAAAAGAAACAGTCATTGGAGTGAATCGGCAACCAACAGAATGGGAAAAAATTTTTGCAGTCTACCCATCTGACAAAGGGCTAATATCCAGAATCTACAAAGAACTAAAACAGATTTATAATAAAAAAACAAACAAGCCCATTTAAATGTGGGCGAAGGATATGAACAGACACTTTATAAAAGAAGACATATATGAGGCCAACTAACATATGAGAAAATGCTCGTCATCATTGGTCATTAGAGAAATGCAAATCAAAACTACATTGAGATACCACCTCACGCCAGTTAGAATGGCGATCATTAAAAAATCTGGAAACAACAGATGCTGGAGAGGATGTGGAGAAATAGGAACACTCTTACACTGTTGGTGGGAGTGTAAATTAGTTCAACCATTGTGGAAGACAGTGTGGCGATTCTTCAAGGACCTAGAAATAGAAATTCCATTTGACCCAGCAATCCCATTACTGGGTATATATCCAAAGGTTTATAAATCGTTATACTATAAGGACACATGGACACGAATATTCATTGCAGCACAGTTTACAATAGCAAAAACCTGGAACCAACCCAAATGCCCATCGATGATAGACTGGACAGGGAAAATGTGGCACATAAACACCATGGAATATTATGCAGCCATCAAAAACAATGAGTTTGTGTCCTTTGTAGGGACATGGATGAACCTGGAAACCATCATTCTCAGCAAACTGACACAAGAACAGAAAATCAAACACCACATGTTCTCACTCATAGATGGGTGTTGAACAGTGCGAACACATGGACACAGGGAGGGGAGCATCACACACTGGGGTCTGTCGGGTGGAAACAGGGGAGGGACAGCGGGGGGTGGGGAGTTGGGAAGAGATAGCATGGGGAGAAATGCCAGATATAGGTGATGGGGAGGAAGGCAGCAAATCACACTGCCATGTGTGTACCTATGCAACAATTTTGCATGTTCTTCACATGTACCCCCAAACCTTAAATGTAATTAAAAAAAGAAAAAAGGGAACACACAGACAACAACTACAATTGACTTTGTTTTCATTAGCTGATGGAGTAAAAATTCATGATGATACGGCTTTGATGACTGGCGGAACACCAGAGTACTTGATTTTACACTGATTTAGATAAAACAACACAGACACGTGTAGACTGCTTTTAAGGAGTGGAGAGTTTAATAGGCAAAAAAGAAGGAAGAAATTCCCCCATGCAGAGACAGAGGGAGGGGGACTTCAATGGGTAAAACAAATCACTCTTTAAAACAAATTTCTAATCTGGTCTTGCTTTGTGTTTCTGGGGATAGAATAAATATATTCCTATGATGGTTCACTTTCATATAGTGGCTTGATGATTAGGCAATGACTGATGAACACAATTGTTGGATTTTTTGAAGAGAAGAAGTGCCATGTGGGACCCCCAGTTTACTGACAGGGAAACTTGGGTTGGTAGAAATCAAAGAAATAAGAAACAGCTATTTCTGCTTGGGCATTGTGCTTTTTATGTTTGATTCAACTATAGAAGTTACAAAAATAACGTTTCTTTTTTATCGACAAAGTGGGATGAGACATCACCACTAAACAGTTGTTATGTAATTGCTAAATTCAGTTAAAGAGGTGAAGGCATCACAGTTCTCTGTTTCCAATGGTTAAAAAAAAAGTCTCAAATTGGTCAATTCCTCCACAAATTTTTGAAAATTAACTATATAGAAAATTCCTAAAATAAGAACTCACTTGATAGGTTCAATACCTGAATGTTTTTCTAATTTTCTATGTGATACTACTTTAAATAAAACTGTAATTACGTGTTTAAATTTACACATAGTAAATTCTGAGACAAGTGATCAGGTTTAAGACATGATCAGCATGTTTACTAGATAATTTTCCATAGTTTCTGTTTTAATTGAAGTGCTTTGAGAAAAAAAGGAGAGAAAACAGTAAAGATTTAAATAATGCCAATATCTACAGTAAAAAAAAAGAAGGTAATGACTGAAATGGATGAGTTACTGACATTGCCATATTTAAAGTGTTTATAAATAATTTTATGTACCATATTGTAAAATTTATGACCTAATAAAATATAAACAAATTGATGATTTTTTTCTGAAATCAAAAGAGGTTAGGTTCAATCAGTTTCTTACACATCACTTATACGTCACTGTGATGTTCAAGATTTACTATGATATCCCTGAGGTCCTGTAACTAGATCATGAGGTGCCTTCTTAGTAATTAACGAATATAAGTTGTGTTCAGTGTTGCCTACAGTGAAATGCCATTTTGTTGAAAAGGAGTAATTCATATAAAGCATATTTGTTAATTGTCAGTGAAATAGAAGAACAAATGAAGTGAATCATTCAATTAACCATCCAGACAAATGAAGTATATTTGAGTCAAATAAAGGTACTCAGCTCACTTTGAGGAATCACTTAAAGGGAGTTTGCTTACTGTGGTATAAATGAATATTTAATATTTTTAGAGGTGCCCCCCTCCCGAGCTGATACGCAAGCTATCTCAGCAAGGTCCTATGTCTGTTTTGCTTGACTCATATGACTAAAATCTGTAAGAAGTAATTTTCCCTGAATTTACAGAATACGTATTATCATCTATGTTAAAGCAAGATTTTAAAAAATGAAGTTAATATTTTCATTTCCTTCATTATATTATCCTGTTGTTTTAAGCATCTTTCAGCCTCTGTAAAGTGAGGAAAATGGTTTAGCATTTTAACATGTATGTAGGACTAAAGGTAAAATCAAATAATACTCCTTTGTAGCCAAGTATTATGATAACCTCTTTATGGCCAACTATTATGGTAATGACCCAAACTCTAAAGAAATAAATAGACAAACTAAAAGCAAATAAACATAGCATGTATGATTGATTGAAAATGGAAAGTATTTTTTAACAAATTGACAAAACAATACAGTTTAGGGAATTATTTCCTTTCATCTTCCTCAGAATTTATAGATTGACAAAGAGTGATTATTTTAATGATAGAGTTATATAATTTTACCAGTCTTTGTACAAATCAAAAACTTGTCAACCCTCAGACTCATGATACTTTTTAAAAATAAATGTTATTCCAGATACAATTCAAGTACTATGAGATCTTTTCTGGCTGCTATGGACTGAATTTTGCTCCCCCCAAATTTATATGTTGAAGTCTTAACCTACAATGTGACAGTATTTGGAAATGGCGTTTTTGAGAAGTAATTAGGTCAAGGGGAAACCATTAGGGTGGGGTCCTCATAATGGGATTAGTGCCCTTATAAGAAGAGACAAGAGAGCACTCTCTCCTCTCTCAAAACCTCTCCCTCTGTTTTTGCCATGTGAGGACGCAGCAAGATGATGGTGATCTGCAAACCAGAAAGAGGGCTCTCACTAGGAGCCAAATAAGCCGATACCTTTATCATGGACATCCCAGCCTCCAGAACTGTGAATAATAAATGTCTGTTGTTTAAGTCACGGAGTTTATGATATTGTGCTATAGCAGTAAGATACTTCCAAACATTTTACATGTTATTATGCAAATAATATGTTAATTTATTAGTTGAGTGCATAATTTGTTCTTGGAAATATGGTAATTACTAGGAATAGAAAGTAACTTAAACGTAGTTCTTACCCTTTTGGAGCTTACAGAATAGCAAGAGAGACTGGCAATAACAAATCCAATGTGAGAAGTTGTATGACGGGGAAGTAGAGGATCCTATGAGAACATATAAGTGGAACACCTAACTTGAACTGCACAATGTACATGAATCTATTGTTTTATTTAGCAACGTATCAAGTACTGGGAAGTTAATTTTGGGATAGAGAAGACTGGTCTTTGATATTTGGAGTTAAAGTTCTGGTGGTATTAAATGGTAATATGTTTCAATTATTTAGGGATACCTAAATTCTGCCTTTTCCCTAGCTAATCCCTAGAGGTTCATGAGAGAGCTACATGCACGTGTAAAAATGCTAAATAAGATATGAAATGACACTTTATTATCCAAGTCAATATAATGTGAAATGCAGGGGTGTCTCAGACTGAAATGGAGCATGTAACTTAGAAAGGAAGAAAAAAACATACTTGTGCCTCAACGCAAATCTTAAATTTACAGCCAGCCTTTCACCAAATGCAAAGAAACAAGAAGGCCTAAATTCCAATTGCCCACAAGAGAGAATGTGCTAGATGTCTTCACTTTCTGAATTTGCCTCCATGTAAAAAGAGGGAGAAGGATGAAGAGGTTCACAATTTTTTATCACAAAGTTACTGCTCATTAGTAATGGTGACCTAATCAGTTTCCTAGTGTCTGACAAATCAGATTATTATTCTACCGTCTTTGGTTTTAGGAGGCAGGGTGGGAAGAATATACAGATAAAAGTGGACACATAAGCAGTCAAAGGGGTGAGAGGCTTTCCTCTTCCCTGGTTATCCCATTTTTTTGTTTAAGCCATCAGGATTAACAGGAAAGCCTATGAAATGAGTGTTCTTCCCTGCAGAAAATGGATAAAATATACAAATTCTACTGCATTGGATAGCCTTATCTCATTTTCCACAGTTCTTATTGATCCTTCTTGGACCAATATAACAGACATTCTAGCTGATTGTCCTCAGAAGTTTCAGAGATTGATCAGCATAGGAGCTTAATTAACTCTAAGGCCTTCCTATTCCTGAAGATGTATGTCTATCTCTTACTCTAGTTCAACTAATAATGTGTAAACCTACAATGTCCTAACTAATTCTTCAGAAAGGTTTATAAAATGGATAGCACATTGTAGAAAAGCTCATACCAGAGGTTGATATGGGCAGTTGGTATAAGGTAGAATGAAACCTGCACAAAACTCTTCACTGTAGCCATGGCTGGAATCAGCGTTCAAGTTGAGACTATGTGAGGTGATACATAAAAGCTGGCTGACACTACCATGCCCTTCATTAAATGGAATAAATCTTGAAGTTGGTGGCCAGTCACAATCTTTATGATAGTCTTAATACAGGAAGGTTAGTGGAAGAAGGTTAGTATCTGCTTGCTTTTACTGATTCGGAAGGCATAATTGGTATTCATCCCCATCCTTCTGTATGTCATTTACATGGTGATTAACAGTAAATAAAAGGTGCATTTTCCAAACTTTACTAATAATAGATATTGCTAGTGAAAACAAAAGTTACACTATCAGGTGAAAATTAGAATCTTGTTGCTTTAATTTTGCTGTTTGACTTATATTGAATGTAAGCATATTTTACAGTGTCTTTTTACATTTCTTCATTTTTGAAGACCATATTCTTCTTTTCTTATTTTTCTGTTGAACCTTTCTCTAAATTGTGTTGATTTTAAAGAGCTCAGATAAATAATTAATAAATTATACTGTAAGTCCAGAAAATGTGACTGACTCTTGGGAAATAGATGTGGGGCAATGGCAGTTTCATATAGTCTTTTAAATTGTACTGAACAGGTTGTTACTTATTTCTCTGCACTAGTTGTAAAATAGATTGTTATAATGAACCACTTTGAACCACTAAATTTTAGTTTTAACCTAGGATTATGGTGAGTAGGTCGTTCTGTCTACAAAAACTAAGAGAAGGGTACTTTTAAAGTGTATACTATATTGATATTTCTGGATTCAAGTGCTATTAATTATTTGAAAACATTTTCTACCTCTTTTTAGATAATAGTGTGTGAATGAGTTATGCTCACGCACATTACTCTAATTTTCCCAATTGGTTATTACCAAGGTATGGTATCAATTGAGTTTGCAAGTTTATCAGTCACTTGCAGCACTGTTTATATTATGTCGGCTTCCTTAAAACCCATGTCATGGAACCAATTTAATTTTCTGCTCAAGAGTGCTGTTTAATTTACATTCAGGGTGTTCTGTTTTTTGAGGTTTAGGCTTTTTCAGAAAATAGTTTTAACAGAACACTTCCTGAGGCAGGTAATAAATTCTAAGTTCCAGAATGTCATTGAAGAAATTTAGACAAGTGCCTGTTCATTAATTAAGCTCACTATGTAAATTAGCTTTTGAGTGGAGGTTACAGAAAGGCAAGTTTTGGTTCAAAACAAAGAATATTTAATAATTTTTACTGCTTAAAATTGGAGAACATTATCTCAAAAGATAGTAAGTTCTTAGTCACTATCAGTGTTAAATGTCCAGAGACTCAATTGTTTTAGAGGGAGATCCTGCTAGGAGTGAGGATTGACTGGCTCACGTGTGTCTGTGTAAGGATGGCCAAGGTTCAGCCACATTAACAAATAACCCTAAAGGAGGTTTAGAACAACAAAATTTTCTCATATGCTAAAATCCAAAGAAATTGAGAGGTGGAGTACAGCTGGCTCTGCTCATCCTCATTACTTCACAACTCTGGTTGACAGGTTTCATCTTGAAACGAGCTTCTGTTCTTACTAGTGTACAGAAAAGAAAGGTGGTAAAAAAAATAATGGCTCTTAAAGGTTTCTCCTGTAAGTGAAACTCCATTTATTAGCCAAATATTATTCATCCTTGAAAAAGAAGGAGATCTTGACATTTGCCACAACGTGGATGGACCTGGAG
The DNA here is from genome assembly GCA_004027835.1 of Alouatta palliata. NCBI lineage: Eukaryota > Metazoa > Chordata > Mammalia > Primates > Atelidae > Alouatta > Alouatta palliata. Next base: position 58,550 of record PVKV010012311.1, on the reverse strand, counting down.
AACACTATGTTAAGTGAGATAAGCCAGAAAGAAAAAGATTTTATGATTTCGAAAAAGGCCAAATATATGGATAGAAAATAAAATAGTGGTTACTAGGGTTAGGGAGGGGTGGAAGTGTGAGAATTGGGAGATGTAGATCAAAGGATGCAAACTAGAAAATATGTAGGGGAAACAAGTTGAAAGATCTAATGTACAATATAAAGACTATAATTAATAGTAGTGTATTATATTCACAATTTTTTCTATATGAATAGATTATAGCTGCCTATGCCATGGGGATGGATGGGTAACTATGGGAGATGATGGACATGTTAATTAATTCCACTATAGTAACCATTTTACTGTACATGTATATTTCATAACATCATATTGTATACCTTAAATACATACAGTAAAATTTATTTTTAAAAAGACAAACAAATAAAAACACATTGCCTAACTTTGACAGCTGCGAGTGCCATCCCACCTCATCCCCATACAGTAAACCAGGTTTGTGAACAGCTCTACAAGCAACCAGAGTGTCCAGCTGTCATTCATTTTTGAAACTGATTTGAGTCCAAATAGCAGAAAGCCAATTACAGGATGTAGAAATAATTCTCATTTAGTACAGCAGACTCAACTTTTCTGCATTTTGTGTCTCTTTGAAAGAGTTTCATAAATGCAAACAGTGAGTACAAATAAAAATTGAATGAATGTAGTTCATTGCCATATATCATATCTTCATGAATATTGCCTTTTAATTTTTTGATTTAAAATTGTTATGGATATATAGTAGCTGTACATATTTATAAGGTACAAGATATTTCAATACAAGCATACTATGCATAGTGATCAAATCAGGATAACTGAAGCATCTATTACCTCAAGCATTTATCATTTCTTTCTGTTAGGAACATTCCAATTCCACTCTTTCAGTTATTTTGAAAACTGTAGTAAATTATTGTTAACTATACTTGCCCTATTATGCTACTGAACACTGGATCTTATTTATTCTATCTGTATTTTTGTGTCCATTAACCATCTCCTCTTTATCCCCCTCTCCCCACTACCCTTCCCTGCTAACCAACATTCTACAGTGTAAGTCCACAAGTTCATTTTGTAAACTTATTATCTCCCATATATTATGGAGAAAGTATGAAGTTTGTCTTTCTGTGCCTGGATTATTTCACTTAACGTAATGACTTCCAGTTCCATCCATGTTGTTGCAAATGACAGGATTCCATTCTTTTTTATGGCTGAATAATACTCTATTGTGTATTTCTACCACATTTACTTTATCCATTCATCCATTGTTGGATACTTAGTTTGATTCTATATCTTGGCTATTGTGAATAGTGCTGCAATTAACATGGAAATGCAGATATTGCTTTGATATACTAATTTCCTTTCTCAGTGGGATTACTGGATCATATAATAGCTCTCTTTTTACTTTTTAAAAAATTTTTTGAGGAATCTCCATACTGTTTTCCATAGTGGCTGTAATAATTTACATTCCCACCAACAGTATATACGGGGTTCCCCTTTCTCCACATTCTTGATAGCATTTGTTGTTGCCAGTTTTTTGGATAAAAGCTTTTTATTTTTTTTAGACAGTGTCTTCCTGTGTTGCCTAGACTTAACTCAAACTCCTGGATTCAAACAATCCTCTCATCTTAGCCTCCTGAGTACCTAGGACTACAGGTGTGAACCACAGTGGCTGGCCTAAAAAGCTATTTAACTGGAATGAGATTATAGCTCATTGTGGTTTTAATTTGCATTTCTCTGGGAATTGGTGATGTTCAGATTTTTTATATACCTGTGGGGCATTTGCATGTCTTCTTTTGAGAAATGTTCATTCATACTATTTGCAAATGTTTAACTTGGATTATTTGGTTTTATTTTTATTTAGTTGTTTGAGCTCCTTATATGTTCTAGTTATTAATCCCTTCTCAGGTTAATAATTAGCAAATATTTTCTCCCATTCTGTAGATTCTCTTTTCACTCTATTAATTGTTTCCTTTGCTGTGAGGTAGCTTTTTATCTTGCTGTGATCTCATTTATCCGTTTGTGCTTTGATTGTCTATGCTTTTAACATCTTAGTCAAGAAATCTTTGCCCAGGCCAATGTGCAGGTGTGTTTGTTCAATGTTTTCTTCTAATAGTTTTATAATTTGGGGTCTTACATTTAAGTCTTTATTTTTTTATTTGATTTTTGTATATGATGAGAGATGTGGTTTAGTTTCATTGTTCTGCATATGGATATCTAGTTTTTTCAGTACCATTTATTGAAGAGACTGCTCTTTCTTCAGTGCATATTTTTGGGACTTTTGTCAAAAATCAGCTGACTGTAAATGCATGAATCTATTTTGGAGTTCTCTGTTCTATTTCACTGGTCTCTGTGTCTGTTTTTATGCCAGTATCATGTTGTTTTTTGTTACTGTAGCTTTATAGTATAATTTGAAGCCAGGTAAAGTGATTCCTCCAGTTTAGTTCTTGCTTAGGATAGCTTTTGCCATTTTGGGTCTTTCGTGACTCCATCTAAACTATAGGATTGTTTTCTCTATTTTTGTGAAGAACATTATTGGTATTTTGATAGAGATTGCATTGAATCTGTAGATTGCTTTGGGCAGTATAAACATTTTAACAACATTGATTCTTCTAACCCATAAACATGGAATATCTTTCCATTTTTTTGTTAACTCTTTAATTTCTTTCATCAATGTTTTATAGTTTTCATGGTAGAGATATTTCTCTTCTTCAGTTAATTCCTAGTTACTTAATTTCATTTGCAGCTATTGTAAATGAGATTATTTTTTGATTTGTTTTTCAGATTGCTTATGCTATAAACAATGCTACTGGGTTTTCTTTGTGGATTTTGTATCCTGAAACTCTACTGAATTTGTTTATCACGTCTAACAGCTGCGTAGTGGAGTCTTTAGGTTTTTATAACGTAAAATCATATCATCTGCCAATGTGGCTGATTTGACTTCATTTCTTATTTGGACGTTCTTTATTTTTCTCTTTTCTAATTTCTCTAGCTAGGACTTCTAGTACTATGTTGAATAAAAGTGGTAAAAGTGAGCACCCTTGTCTTGTTCCAGATGTTAGAGAAAATGCTTTCAGGTTTTTTTCCCCATGCAGTGTGAAACTCTCTGTGGATTTTTCTTATATGGGTTTTATCATGTTCAGGTGCGTTCCTTCTATACCCAGTTTTTTGAGAGTTTTTTTTTTTTATCGTGAAGGGATGTTAAGTTTTATTGAATATATTTTCTGCATCTAATAAAATGATCATATAGGTTCATCCTTCATTCTGTTGATATGATAAATCACATTTATTAACTTATGTATGTTGAACCATACTTGCACCTCTGGGGTAAATCTCACTTGATCAGGATGAATGATCTTTTTAATGTGTTGTTGAATTCTATTTACTAGTATGTTGTTGAGGATTTTTACATCTATGTTTATCAGAGATGTTGACCTATAGTTGTGTTATGTCTTCATCTGGTTTTGGTATCTGGGTAATACCGGTCATATAGAATAAGTTTGGAAGCATTACCTTTGCCTCAATTTTTTAGAATAGTTTAAATCTATTAGTTCTTCTTTAAATGTTTGGTATAATTCAACAGTGGAGTTGGTGAAATGCTGGTATGAGCACTCCTGTGGCCAACACAGCTGGCACTCCACGTTGTTGCACCTAAAGCTTTGCAGACCAACCTGTGGCCACTGCTGCCTGTCTGCTGCTGCTGTTTATTCAAAGTCCAAGACTACTTTAATCAGTGAGTGATAAATTCTTCTCACACTGGGTGCATCTCATCAAGGCAATCGATTCCTTTCTGGCCCACAGTGGGTCTGAAAATTCTGTCCAGGAGCAAAGATCTGGACTTTGGAGCTTCAGAAACATGCCTGCTGCTTTTTATTACTATGGTTGAGCTGGTACCCAGGCTGCAAGACAAACTTCTCTGTATTTTTCCTTCTCCTTTCCCCAAGTGGAAGGAGTCTCTCTCAGAAATGTACTGACTGGAGTTGGTGAAGGGGTGATGTAGGCACTCCTTCGCCTACCACAGCTGGTGTCACTCTGGGTCATACACCAAATCCACGGCCTCCAAGACCATTGTAGCATCAGGGCTTGCCCTAGAACTTCAGTTCTTGTAGCCTGACTGCCACTCAAATTTATTCCAAGCCCCAGGTCACTTTAGTTAGCTGGTGGTGAAGCCAGCCAGAACCATTTCCTCCTCCTGAGGCAGGGAATTTCTCTCTAGCCCAGGGTCGGTCTAAATGCAGGCAGAATTCTTCCCTGTACTGTGTTCCACTGTGACAGGACAGCACTGAGTTCCAGTCAAAGTTCCACTCTCACTCTGGTCTTTCTCACCCAAGCACACAGATTCTGTCTTCATGCTACTCTACATAGGGTTCAGGGAGGAGTGCTATAGGCAATGCAAGACTGTCTTTTCTACCCTCTTCAATGCCTCTTTCCTTGATAATATATTCAAACCAAGTACTATGGTTGTCATCTATTTTGGTTTCTATGAACGTGCTTTCTTGCTTGGTCTTCCTGAGGGGGAATGATCACTGAAGGGCTCTATTCAGTAATCTTGCTCCAGCTCCCAAATATTACCTCTTTTAAGTATGGAAAAAGAGGAAAAAACATTAGCCACTCCCCACCCAGCTTCCCTCTATAGTGACATAAAAAACAAAAGATATGTTGGGGTAGCAGAAAAAAATACAACCCTGGCCACCTTAATGGAAACTAGCAAAATATTTTTATAATCTATTTATTTTTATATTTATTGTCACCTTTCAAGTCCAAGCCACCATCATTTCTAGTTTGAGCTACTTCAGTTGTCTCTTAATTGGTCTTCCTGGTTTCTCTTTTACTACCCCAACTACTCTTACTACCAAACCGCAAACATACTGATATTTTAAAAAGTGCAAACCTCATTCTCTCAGTCCTTAACACACATCAAAACTTCCAATGGCACTTAGAAAAGACACAAACATGTATATATGTAAATCTATGTGCTCACACACAAATTTTTACCATGACCTACAGGGAAGTAAGTAATTTGGCCTTTATCTGTCTCTCCAACTCCAAGTTTGCCAATGGGGTATACTTACTTCACTAAGCCAAATAATGGGGTTTCAGAGGAGATTAATATGTATTGAATTAAGGGGATATCATGAGGACAAAGGTGCTGGTAACTGATCCATGTCTGAAAAATCTAAAGGTGAAAGACTGGGTCAGGCATTTAAGTAGCAGAACAGAAAAACAACACTGCTGTTTGGAAATAGTCTACACCTTCAGAGATTGGCTGTATATAGGTGTATGCTTCCAATGTTTCCCATGGACTGGATGTGAATCCCATATAAAAAAAATTCAACTTATGTCATCTTCAGGGAAATGCCTGTAGAAGCAAAGTAACCCCAAATTTAAAAGTGATATGTATTTTCTCTCCCTCTGACTGCTTTTACAAAAAAAAAAAAAATTCAATTTAATGAGTTCTACTATGAGGAGCCTACCTGCATTTTTCTTTGCATTTATCCTACTTGGGGTGTATAGTACATCTTGAATCTGTAGCTTGATATCATCTATCTATTGGTTTTGAAAAATTCTCGGCCATTTCTCTGCAATTATTGTTTCTGTCTCATGTTCTGATTGGATTGTTCTCCCCTTCCATGATGCCAATTACATGTATATCAGAATTTTCCCCATGTCCCAAATGTTTCTTGAGCCTTTTCTCTCAGTGCTTCAGTCTAAACAGTTTCTCCTGAGTCTTTACCCACGCTTTGATCTGTTTTTTTCCTTCATCTCTAATATGCTATAAAACTCATCCATCTATTCTTAGTTTCAATAATTATATTTTCAGATTCTAGACTTCCTGTTTGATTATTTGTTTTGGTTACCAGTCCTCTGCTGAGTACTTAATCTTATCACTGAATTTCTTAAACTTGTTAATCATTTTTAAAGGTTCATGTCTAAAAACTAAATAGCTAGATTCTACATGAGTTTGTTTATATTGTCTGTTTATTTTTCTTTGTTTTCAGTTAATTTTTGACTTTTTCCATGCCTGATGGCTTTTTATTTATTGCTGATTATTGCATATGAAAAATAGTTGAGATTATTTGAAGCTCTGGATATTGTTATACTTCTGGGACAATTTAATTTTGCTTCTGGCAAGCAGTTAGGTTAAGGACAGATTATATTATTTCAATCAGGGATTTAACTGATTTAAAAAGTTAGCCTTTAGTTTCGGTGAGGGCTATTTTATTTCTCATTCACCCTTACCCTTGGAATATAACTCTTCTGGGTCCTAACTTAAAGCCTCAAGTGTTTACCAAGTCTTCCCTTCTTGTCAAGTTTTAAACTTCAATTTTCCTCCTGCAGATCTGAGGTTCTGCAAACAGTTCTCCTATGTTTTCAGTCTCTTAGTCACTGCATTTGGCTATGTCTGTATAAATCCTTTAAGGGACTTAGAGGTGCCAAATCAGTCTTACCTTCTATGTTTCCCTTCTCTGAGAGATCATGTCTCCACAAACGCATACTGTTGTGGTAGGTTGCTTTGCACTAAAATAGATCTTATTTTATATGTTATCCAGATTTTCTAGGTTTCTCAGAAGTATAATTGGTCCAAACAAACTAATCCATGATTGCTAGAAGTGGTAGAGTGCTATAAATCATTTACGTCTAATATTCCAGTTGATTTTATAATGAGAATTTATCTTGGCACTAATTAAAAATATTTGCGCCGGGCGCGGTGGCTCACGCCTGAAATTCCAGCACTTTGGGAGGCCGAGGCGGGTGGATCACGAGGTCAAGAGATCGAGACCATCTTGGTCAACATGGTGAAACCCCGTCTCTACTAAAAATACAAAAAAAATTAGCTGGGCATGGTGGCACGTGCCTGTAGTCTCAGCTACTCGGGAGGCTGAGGCAGGAGAATTGCTTGAACCCAGGAGGCGGAGGTTGCGGTGAGCCGAGATCGCGCCATTGCACTCCAGCCTGGGTAACAAGAGCGAAACTCCCTCTCAAAAAAAAAAAAAAAAAAAAAAAATTTGCATGACACATTTTTACAGACAATCTATTGTAATATTTATAGGTGCACGATCACTTTGGCATATAAAATTCCTTTCACAATTAATTCCCATAATTATCTATTGTAAATTAATTCAACCCAGATATCCTTAGAAATCTGTGCTGTCAATACAAACATTAATTTATTTTTAGCTATAATACTATAAATAACAGTTACTGTTTATAAAGTATTGCCACTGAAAGTGATACTTTTTCCTTCGTTTTCTTCTGCTATTCTGAGAATCAATTGAAATTGCTTTAGTAGTGTATGCTTCCTTAAATTAAGATCTCTTGCTTGGCTATCATTATTTAAATACCTAGCCTTATGGACTGACTGATTGATTTATTGATAGATTTAGCCATTCATCAACTGAGCATCAACTTTGTATTAAGCATATTTCTGAGATAAAATGTGTATAGAAAGGAGTGAGACGGGTAGACAAAGAACTAAAATGCAATAATTTAATAGCCACAGTTGAGAAACGTACATAGCACAAAAGAAGCATAATTCTGCCTGGAGAAGTCAAAGAAGGATTCACAGAGTAGTTAGTCTTTTAACTGATCCATGAAATATTATTCGTAGTTTTCAAGTCTGATGAGTCCTATGAGAATCATATTAATTGGTTACCAAATCCTGCCTTGAGAAATCTTGAAAAGATTATTAGTTTTCAACAAATGGTGCTAGAATAACTGGACATGCACATGAAAGAAAACAAATCAAGACAAAGATCTTATACCCTTCACAAAAATTACAAAATATTTCACAAAAATTTAACTCAAAATACTCATGGAGATAGAGAGTAGAATCATAGTTACCAGAGGCTGGGGAGGGTAATGGGGGTTGGGGGTGGGAGAAAAGTGAGGATGTTTAATGGGTAAAAAAAAAATAAAATAAATAATATCTAGTATTTGATAGCACAATAGGGTGACTATAGTCAATAATAATTTTATTGTACATTTTATAACTAAAATAATATAATTTGGTTGTTTGCAACATAAAGGATAAATTACTGAAGTCATGAATACCCCATTTACCCTGATGGGATTATTATACATTGCATGCCTGTGTCAAAGTATCTCATGTATGCTATAAATATTTACACCTACTGAGTACCCATACAAAGTAAAAATTAAAAACAAATTAACTCCAAATGGATCATAGACCTAAATTTAAATTACAAAGTACAAAACTCCTAGAAAATAACATAGGAGAAAATCTACATGACCTGGGGTTTTGAGATGACTTTTTTGATATGGCACCTGTTACAGTCAATGAAAAAAGAATTGAAAAGCTGGATTTTATTCAATTTTAAAAAATTCTGTTCTGCAAATGACCCTGTTAAGAAACAAAATGCAGACTGAGAGAAAATATTCGCAAAAGAGATATGTGACAAAGTATTTTTATTCAAAATATATAAAAAACTCTTAAAACACAACAATAAGAAAACAATCAGCTCAATTAAGCAATGAGCTAAAGGCCTTAACAGATAGCTCACCAAAGTAGATAAAGTAGATACACACATGACAAATAAGTATATGAGGCAATGGTCCACATCATATGTCATAAGTGAAATGCAAATTAAAACAATAATGAGACACCCTACATACCTATTAAAATGGCCACAATCCATAACACTGATAACACTGACTACTGGTGAACAGGTGGAATGATGGGAACTTTCATGCATTTCTGGTGGGAATGTGAAATAGTACAGACACTTTGGAAGACAGTTGGAAGTTTCTTAGAAAACTAATCATACTCTTACCAGATGATACAGCAGTTATGCTCCTATATATCTATCCAAAGAAGTTAGAAACATGTCCACCAAAAATACCTATACATGAATGTATATAGCATATTTATTCATAATTGCCAAAACTTGGAAGCAACAAAGATGTCCTTCAGTAGGTGAATGGATAAACAGTAGTATGTCCAGAAAATGAGATACTATTTAACACTAAAAAAAGCTATCATGCCATGAAAAGACAGGTAAAACTGAAATGCATATTATTATTAAGAAGCCATATGAAAAGGTTATGTAATGAAGAGGCTATGATTCCAACTATATGACATTCTGGAAAAGGCAAAAGGTATAGAGACAGTAAAACTAGCAGTGGTTGCCAAGGGCTAGGAGAGGGGAGGAGGTGGAGCACAGGATTTTTAGGGTGATGAAATTATTCTTTGCAATACTATCATGGTGGATACATGTCATTATGTGTTCATCCAAATTCATAGAAGGTACAACACCAAGAAAGAACCCTAAACTAAACTGTGGTCTTTGAATGATAATAATGTGTTTCAAAATACATCCATCAATTGTAACAAATGTGCCCCTCTGGTGGGGGATGTTGATAATGGGGGAGTCTGTACATGTGAGGAAAATGGGAGTATATGGGAATATGAGAACTTTCTGTGTTTTCTGCTCTATTTTTCTGTGATCCTAAAACTGTTCTAAAAAATAAAGATTATTAGACTTAGCATGAGGAAAGAGAAATACAATGAGACTGAGGAATTCTGATTATTTCAGCATTACTGCAGCTTGAGGATTGGATAATGACAGCAGTGAGCAGAAAGAGGAAGAGAAATGAGGCTAGAGAGTAAAATATAAGTGTGATGAACCTTAAAAGCCATTGTAACAAGTTTGGGCTTCAATTTGAAAGAAATGGATTGTCTTTAAAAGATTTTTAACAGAGGAGTAACATGATCATATTTACATTATAGAAAGATAATTCTGGTGGTATTACAGAGAATGGTTTGGATAGATAGAAGACTGGAGGCAGAGAAGCCAGAGAGGAGAGTATTGCAATGATCTAGCTGACACGAGTTTTGAGCATGGCATAAAGAATGGAGAGGGGAGATGATGAGATCACTGCTATCTTTGTTCTATATAACCTCCACTTCCACCCATAGTTTTTTCTTTTTCCATGCATAACCAGAATTTGAGGCTACCCTCTTTCCAATAAAAACAATATTTAATTGGCAACCATATTTCTGTACTGCTCTCTCAAATTCATTCCTATCAATGATACCACTTCTTTTCACATTTCCTAGATTTCACTGAAAGTTTCTTATTTAAATTTCACCAGATTTTAAAGCAATCATTACTTTAAATATGTTAACTCACATTTGAACAGTGCAGATTTTACAGAGTTGTACAAAAGGGATGCCTCATAAATGTTTTCAAACTATGATGAGGCTTAATTTTATTAATCTATTTTAAGTTCTGCAGTATGAACACAATTAGAGTTTTGTTCTCTCTCAGCTGCACATATATTTCACATGAAAGACATTTCAAAGTTATAATATGAACCAGAGGAATAAGTGAATTTAATGAAAAAATGTGTGTCCTTAGAAGGGAAACAAGACATGACCAAAAAAAGCTCACATTTATTAAAAATGTCATTTGTCAGCTCATTATATTAATAGCTATACACACGAGAAATAAGTATATGAAGTGACATGGACCATCACTTCATATACTTACTTGTCATGTGTACTGCCCTTATAAGGGAAGCAATACATGACTGAAAAAAGCTGTATTGCCCTTAGAAGGGAAGCAACACATGACCGAAAAAAGGTCACATTTATTAAAAATGTCATTTGTCAACTCATTACTTATATTAATATCTTACATTTGTAAGGTACTTTAAAATTATTTCACATTTATTATTCAATATTAATTAAAATAAAAATAATTGTAAAATTTTTAGTAACAGAGTGTATGGATCTTAATGTAGAACTAACACTCTTTATCTCCAGGATCCTGTAATGTGTGCAGGTATTAGGAAGATATTTGCTGAATACCTACTATGTGTTCATGATTACTCTAAATGCACTGACAAATAGTAATGGTTTTCATCCCTCCCTTGATGGTGTAACAATTCTATCTTTCCCACTGGCGAGGGACAAATTGTTAAATAAAATCTATCATTTACTATTAGCAAGAAAACAGCCTGAGTATATGGAGACACGCTTTTTATTAAGTCTGGGATTTTGAGCTACAAAGAAGTCAAGATTTGCATTATAGCTTTTCATTTCTAAGCAATTCCTGGAGGGGGGGCAACTTTCCCCAAATTTAAAGAAATAACTTTAATTGTAATGTATAAAACTGCCCAGACAAGGTTTTCCTATGTTACAGTGTATATGACAATGTATTTTATTTCTAAAATAGTTTCTTATTGCTATGCTTAGTGGAAATGTTAAGTCTCACATTACAGACAAATCTTAGTTTGTTCAGGAACTAATTAATCAGGTAGGATTTTCTTTTGAACTTTCTATTCCTTGATTTTGTCCATATTTCTATTTCTCATTATTTCTACTAGTAGATGGCTAACAACACAGAGAAAAGTTTTAAGAAGTCAGTTGTATTGAATGCCTTCCTAAATTTTTCCTTTGAATTTTTCTTGAACCTAAGTATATTTCACTCAGAGGTGAAAAGATTTGTGAGCATCTGGATTCCAGTCTGCCGCCACCTATGACAACCTGCATTAATCTTTAGATACTTTCCCTATCCCTAAAAAACACTGACAAAGTTAATCAGTGACAAAGTTAATTAGAATTTAGTTCTCCTAAAATGCCTCATCATCAACAGCAATTCTATGTACCACTGGAAGATGCAGTTTAGAGAGAATGTCTGCAGTGATGCTTATCAAAGTAATTGAAAAAGGCAGGTGGGGGTGTTGCTTCAGAATTAATCCCTACCAAAGTACAAAAAGCATCAAGCATCTCAAGTTTGTAGTGTGTTATGAATTGAATTGTGTCCCACAAAAATATATGTTAAAGTTCTCACACCTGGTACCTGTAAATATTAGCTTATTTGGAAATAGTCTTTGCAGGTAGAGGCCATTACAGGGGGCCTTCATCCAGTAAGAGTAATGTATTTATAAGAAGAGAAGAGACACAGGCAGAGACATACTGGGAAGCCATTATGTACTGACAAAAGCAGAAATTGAAGTGCTTGCAGCTGAAAACCAAGGAATGCTAAGGATTGCCAGCCACTACCAGAAATCAGAAAGAGGCAAGGAAGGATACTCTGCCCACAATCTCAGGGGGTGTATGGCCCTGTTGACACCTTGATTTCAGACTGTCAGCCTCCAGAACAGTGACAAGATACATTTCTGTTGTTCCTAGTCACTCCGTTTGTGGCACTTTACAGCAGCCCTAGCAAACTAATACAGAATGTAAACAGTATTTTTTTTCAAGAGAATGAAAAACATGCAGGCATGTAATACTAGTCAGTAACTCTATGCTTCTAAGACATAGACTGGTTCAGATAGAAAACTGGTTGCTATTTTTTAATTAGCTGCAAGAAAGAGACTGCTCCTTAAATTTTTCGGACTCACTTGTTTTTTAAAGTAAACTTCATTTAGAGATATTTGTAGTTTCACATGCAATTGAAATATTTGGATAATGCTATATTTCTCTGAACTTCAGAAAGTAAAGAGATCAAGGGGTTAAGCAGAATGGTATGTTTGATCCCATTATATGAGACTCTGGAATAGAAGATAATGATTAAAGAGTGCTGAATGTTCTCATAAATATAATTATGTTGATAATAATATGAATAATAATGTAGAGAAGAAAAAGAGGAATGTACCCAAAGCAATCAGTGAAACTGAAAATTAAGCTTTTTGTTGAACCTATATTTATAAAGTTTTGTGACTGTGTCCAAGGTAACTATGAGAAGAGTGTATAGGCAAGCAATGGTCAAAGTGAACTGAAGTCTTAGAGAGATGGTAGAGTTTTGATGTAACAAGATAAAGCAGAAATCTCATTCTTAAGTTGTGTTCTGTTCTTTCAACATATGTCATAATTGCAGAGCATTAAAAAAATATTATTTTAAAGAATTTTTAAAAACATGGGTGAGTAAGGTGGCAAAGAGGATCAACCTGCCCTAAAGAAGCCTGTCAATGGAATCACCAAACTTTACTCTTCTTGTATCAGGAATCATGGGGAACTATATGGATGTTGCCAAATTTTAGAGAATAATTGAAGAAGGTGATGATGTTTAAGCTAGGGAATAGAAGGTGACATAATAGTTTTCAAAATAACTTGCCTTGGAATTTGGAGTGATGTCAGAAACATGGCATAAAAGGAAACTCTATGCACTTCTCCCACAGGTAGACATATAGATAGATAGATAGATAGATAGATAGATAGATAGATAGATAGATATAGATAGATAGGCAGACAGACACACACACAGACAGACCGATTGACAGACAGATAGACAGACAGACATATAAATATTGGCTAAAATAATTTTATCAGAGCTCTGAAAATAGTCAAAGGTCTATAGTGACCAAGTGAATGCCTAATCAAGAAAAAGCCATATTCAAAACATGGGGAAATGTGATGTTTTTACTCATTTTTACCTCACCCAGTTCCCAACGTGGCATAATGCAGTAGTGAAAAAGCAACAACCCAGTTCCCAATTCCTTCCCTCAAAATGGAGAAGCAGGGAAACATTTTTACATTGTTCTAACCTGTCTGGGGGTGGCCTGAAAGACTGATTGCAGGACACAAAATCAATGTGCAAAAATCAGATCTGTTTCTGTACATTGAGAATTGACATTCTGCAAAGGAAATCAAGAAAACAATCCCAGTTATAAGAGCATCAAAAACATAAAATGCTTTGGAATAAACAACCTAAGAAGTAAAAGACTTGTACATTGAAAACTACAAAATTCTGCTGAAGGAAATTAAAGAGAAAAATAAATAGAGAGTTATCTAGTGTTCGTGGATTAGAATACAATTCCTATTGTCATAACGTCAATACTACCCAAAGTGATCAACAGCTTCAATACAATTCCTATCACATTTAAATTTCTGATGACATTTTTTGCAGAAATAGAAAAATGAATGCTAAAATTCATATGGTCTCTCAAGGGATGCTGAGTATTCAAGACAATCTTGAAAAAGAAGAACAAATTTGGTCTCAGATTTTTTTATTTCAAAACTTAATACAAAGCCACACAGTAATCAAAAGTGTGATACTGGCATAATGACAGACACATAGACTAATGGAATAAAGTAGCTTTTTCGTAAATAAACCCTGCATATATGGTCAAAAGATTTTCTTCAAGGTTCAAAACACCTTTTAACACCTTGCAAAAAAGGTTTTTTGCACCTTTGGGCAGTGTTTTTCACCTTTCAGAATGGGAAAAGGAGGATCTTTTCAACAAATGATGCTGGGAAAACCATATCCACATGCATGAAGATGAATTTGAACTTTTACGTTATATCATATATAAAACTAATTCAAATAGATTAAAGATCTAAATGTATGAGCTGAAAATATAAAAGTCTTAGAAGAAAACATATGCAAAAACCTCCATGACATTGAATGCAGCAACAATTTCTTAGTTATAGCCCCAAAAGCACAGGCAACAACAAAAAGATAATAGATAAATTGGATTTCATCAAATTTAAAACTTTTGTCATCAAAGGAAATTAACAGAGTGAAAAGGCAACCCAAGAAATAGGAGAACATATTTTCAAATCAGATATCTAACAAGATATAAATATTCAAAGAATACCAAGAACTCCTATAACTCAACACAAAAAGCTATCAATACAATTTAAAAAATGGACCAAGAACTCAAATAGATATTTCCTCAAAGAAGATATACAATGGCCGGTAAACACATTAAAATAGATAGTGAGTATCATTTATCATTAGGGAAATGCAAATAAAAAAACACAATGAGTGGCAGGGCGTGGTGGCTCACGCCTGTAATCCCAGCACTTTGGGAGGCCGAGGCAGGTGGATCACCAGAGGTCAGGAGTTCGAGACCAGCCTGCCCAACATGATGAAACCCCATCTCTACTAAAAATACAAAATATTAGCCAGGTGTGGTGACGGACACCTGTAATCTCAGCTACTCAAGAAGCTGGGGCAGGAGAATGGCTTGAACCAAGAAGGCAGAGGTTGCAGCGAGCTGAGATCATGCCACTGCACTCCAGCCTGGGTGACAAGAGTGAACCTGTGTCTCAAAAAAAAACCCTAAACAAAAACAAACATACAAACAAACAAAACACAAACACAACGAGCTACCACTTCACCCACTAGTCACCCACTGTAAGAGTGATGACTGCCAAAAACAGAAACATGTGCTGGCGAGGATGTGGAGAAATTGGAATCCTTGTGCATTGCTGGTGGGAATGTAAAATAATACAGCCACTGTGGATAATTATGTGGCAGTTCCTCAAAATATTAAACATGGAATTACCATATAATCTGGCAATTCTATTTTTGTGTATATACCCAAAAGAATTGAAAGAAAGAATCTGAACAGATATTTATACACCAATATTCATAGTAGCATTATATACAATAGACAAAAAGTAGAAAGAACACAAATGTTGATTGACAGATGACTGAATAAACGAAATGCAGTACATATGTACAAAACAATATTATCCAGTCTTAAAAAAGGAATTACATTCCAGCACATGTGAAAACCTGGGTGAACTTTGAAGACATTATGTTTAGTGACATAAGCTAGACACAAAAGGGCAAATACTATGTAATTCCACTTACGTGAGCTATTCACAGTAGTCAAAGTTACACAGGCAAAAAGTAGAATGGTGATTGCTAGGGATAAGGGGGAAGTGGGAATGGGAAGAGTTTCAATTTGGAAAGAAGAAAATTTTCTGGATGCAGATGATGGTGATGGTTGCACACCAATGTGAATGTACTTACTGCCACTGAACTATATACTTATCAATGTCTAAAATGGCAAATTTTATGTATGTTTTACTGCAATGAAAAAAATTCAGTGGAGACTGAGGGTAGGGAAAAGATTGGCTGAAAGGTGTCATTAGGAAAGTTTTAGTACTGATAAAAGTGTTCTATATGTTGACCGCAGTGGTTGTTAAGGGTATATGCTTTTATGCATTCATTGAGTACATTTTATCTGGTTTAATTTTATTGTATGCAAATTATATCTGAGTAAAGTTTATTCAAAAAGAATTTTAAAAATATCACTTGCCTTTAAATTTAAAAAAAGGATTAGACTGAATCAGAGTAAGAGTTGAAAAGAGAAGTGGACAGAGGCTACAGAGAGGCATATGTCTTCTCCATATACAGGATGCTTTGCTTAATGATGGAGCATTGTCAGGAGATATCATCATTGTGGGAACATCGTAGAATGCATGTCGCAATCTTATATGGTATAGCCTGTCGCTTCTAGACTACAAATGTGTATAGTATGTTACCATACTGAATATTGTAGGCCATTGTAACACAATGATATTTGTGTATCTAAACATAACTAAACATAGAGAAGGTACACTAAAAATATGTTATTAAAGATAAAAAATGGTACACTTGTAGAGAGCACTTACTGTGAATGGTGCTTTCAGGACTAGAAGTTGCTTTGAGTGAGTTGGTGAGTGACTGGTGAGTGAATGTGAAGTCCTAGGACATTACTCTACTGTGGACTTTATCAACACTATACACTTAGGTTACACTAAATTAATAACAAAACTTTTTTATCTTCAATACTAAGTTGCCCTTAGCTTACTGTAACTTTTTTACTCTATAAACTTTTTAATTTTTTTAACTTTTTGACTGTCTTGTAAAAACTCTTACCTTAAAACACAATCACATTTTACAGCTGTACAAAAATATTTTCTTTTTATCCTTATCCTATACAATATTTTTAGTTTTTTAAACTTTTTAAATATTTTGTTAAAAACTAAGACACAGACACACACATTAGCATAGGCCTATATTGGGTCAGAATCATCTCACTCTCTCCCTCCTCTACATCTTGTCACACTGGAAGGCCTTCAGGGGCAGTAACATGCATGGAGCTCTCATCTCTATGATAAAAATGACTTTTTCTGGAATACCTCCTGAAAGTCTGTGCCTGAGGCTGTTTTACAGTTAATTTTTTAATAAGTAGAAAGACTATACTCTAAAATAATAAGAAGTACAGTATAGTAAATTCATAAACCAGAAGTATAGTCATTTATTTTCATTATCAAGTATTATGTGCTATACGTAATTATATGTGCTATACTTTTATATCACTGGCAGCACAATAGGTTTGTTATTACCAGTATCACCATACACATAAGAGGAATGCATTGTGCTACAACCTTACAACAGCTACGATGTCACTAGGTGATAAAAATTTCTTAGCTTCATTACAATCTATGGGACTCCTGTCACACATGCAATCCATCATTGACTGAAATGTCATTATGCAGAATATGACTATACTAATAATTACAAAGACAACATCTAACTTCTAACAATGTAATTGAATTCTTGCTACAAACCAGGCATTGTTCTAAATTATTTTCATGTATTATCTAAATGAATACTCACAAAATAGCTCTAATGTTACGTACTATTATTGCCCTCATTTTTAAGATGAGGAAACGGAAGCTTAGTTTCAGCAGCTTCCCTAATGCCTTATATAGATAAGTAGTGGATTCTAATGTATATATTCCATTCTGAGAGCAAAAGTTATTAATCAGTATGCTATCGTGCTAAATAAAGCTTTTCATAAATATAAATGCCATACCAACTAATTGCCTCCAATGCCTGGAAATATCTGGGTAGGTATTGAGGAACTATCAATCAAAGAAATTATAGAGAAGGCATGAACAAACTAAGGCCAGTTATGAAATCAGGTCCCGTCAGGTCTTGTTGTTTTTTAATTGTGATGTGATTAACATTCCATAAAATATACCCTTTTAGAAAGATGTTATATTTAGTGGGTTTTAGTATATTCACAAGGTTGGGCAGCTATCACCACTATATAGTTCCCAAATATTTTCATGACATCCAAAAAGAAACTCCATATTCACTAATATTCACTCTTCACTATCCTCTTGCCTTACCTCCTGGCAACAATTAATCCATTTTTTGTCTTTTTGCCTATTCTGAATATGTCATAAAAATGAAAGCACATGGTCGGGTGTGGTGGCTCACGCCTGTAATCCCAGCACTTTGGGAGGCAGAGGGGGGCAAATCATCTGAGGCCAGGAGTTCGAGAACAGCCTGCCCAACATGGAGAAAGCTTTTCTCTACTAAAAATACAAAATTAGCTGGGCGTGGTGGCACATGCCTGTAATCCCAGCTACTCAGGAGGCTGAGGTGAGAGAATCGCTTGAACGTGGGAGGTGGAGGTTGTGGTGAGCTTAGATCACACCATTGTACTCCAGCCTGGGCAACAGAAGCAAAACTCTGTCTTAAAAAGAAATAAAATAAAATAAATGAAAGCATACAATAAATGATTTTTTTGTGACTGGCTTTCTTTCACTTGGCATAATGTTTTTAATGTTTATCCATGTTGTAGCATCAGTATTGTCTTCTTTTACATGGCTGCATAATATTCCATTGTTTGTATATATATTTTGTTTATCCATTTATCAGTTAATGGACATTTGGGTTGCTTATATTTTTGATATTACGAAAATGAAAGCTATGAACATTCATGTACAAAATCGTGCTTGAATCTATGTTTTCAATTCTCCTTGGTATAACCTAGGAGTGGAATTGTTAGGTCATAAGGTAACTCTTAGTTTAACAAATGAATTGCCAAACTTTTTTCCAAAACTACTGCATTATTTTATATAACCCTTGTAAATATGTGAGGGTTCCAATATCTACAGATCTAACATTTGTTACTGTCTTTTTGCTTATAGCTATCCTAGTGGATGTGAAGAGATATCTCATTGTGATTTTAATTTGCACTACCCTAATTTATAATTATGCTGAGTATCTTTTCTTGTACATATGGACCATTTATTTGTATAAATGTTTATTCAAATATATTACCATTTTTAATTGAGTTGGTTATTTGCTTCTATTATTGATTTGTAAGAATTCCTTATAGATTCTGAATATTTAACCCTTATTAAACATATGATTTGCAAATCTTTTCTACAATTCAGCAGTTTGTCTTTTCACTTTCTTGGGAATGTCCTTCGATGAACAAATACTTTTAATTTTACTAACGTCCAATTTTTTTATTATTCTTTGGTTATATGTTTTTAAGTATCATATGTAAGAAATCATTGCCTAATCTAAGATCACAAACATTTACACCTATATTTTCTTCTAAGAAGCTTATAAATTTGGTTTTCACATTTTTGTCTTCAATCTAGTTTAATTTTTGTATATGGTATGTGGAGGTATCCAACTTCCTTTATTTGTATATAGCTTTGTTTCCCAGCTCCGTTCTTAAAAAAAGACTATTCTTTATTCATTGCATTGTCTTGATACCCTGGTAGAAAAACAAAAATGTCCATTTCTAGACTCTATTCTATTGGTCTATGAGTCTAACTTAATGACAGTAGCACATTGTTGATTACTGTGACTTTGTAGTAAGTTTTGAAATCAGGAAGTGTGAGTTTTCTAATTGTGTTATGTCTTTTCAAGGTTGTCTTTGGTATTCTGGACCACTTGCGTTTTCTTTTGACTTTTAGAATCAGCTTGTCAACTTCTGCAAAAAGCTAGCTATAATTTTGATAACAATTGCATTCAATCTACAGATCACTTTGAGGATCATTGGTATCTTAGTAACATTAAGCCTTCTTATTCGTAAATGCAAGATGTTTACCATTTATTTAGTTTTTCTTTAATTCATTTCAATGATGTCTTTTAGTCTTCATTGTGCAATTCTTGCATTTCTCTTGGTTAGAGTTATTCTTAATATTTGACTCTTTTTCGCACTGTTGTAAATGACTTAATTTTCTGATATTTTAGAAATGGGATTGCTGGGTCGAGTAGTAGTTCTGCTGTTAGTTCTTAGAGAAATGTTCAAACTGCTTTTCACAGTGGCTGAACTAATTCACATTCCCACTGACTGTGTATATGTATTCCCCTTTTCTCTGCAGCCTCACCAGTATCTGTTACTTTTTGACTTTAATAATAGCCATTTTGACTGGTGTGAAATGTTATCTCATTGTGGTTTTGATTGGCATTCCTCTGTCAATTAGTGATGTTGAGCCCCTTTTCATATGTTTTTTGGCCACTTGTGTGTCTTCTTTTGAGAAGTATTTATTCATGTCTTTTGCTTTTTTCTGATGGGATTGGTTTTTGCTTGTTCAATTGTTTGTTAAAATTCTGGATATTAGAGTTTTGTTGGTTGAATAGTTTGTGAATATTTTCTGCCATTCTACAGGTTGTTTACTAGGTTTATACTTCCTTTTGCTGTGCAGAAGCTCTTTAGTTTAATTAGGTTCCTTTGGTCAATTTTCTTTTCTTCCATTGCTGTCTGTTAAATAGATATTTTTTAGTGTATCATTTTAATTCCCTTGTCGTTTTAGTATGTTTTTTAAGTTATTTTCTTAATTGCCCTGAGGGTTTCAATTAACATCTTAACCCATAATAGTCTATGTCAAATTAATACCAATTTAATTTTAATAATATATCAAAACTTTTCTCCTTAAACCTCTCTATTCCCATTCATTGTGCTATTACACTCACAGAAATTAATTTTTATAATTCTATATCTATCAACATGGATTTATAATTATTGGCTTATTCAGTTGTCTTTTATATGAGATTAAAGAAGAAAAATATAACAAGCAAGAATACATTTATTTTGTCTCTTGTATTTACCTGTAGTTACCTTAGCAATACTCCTCATGATTTCATGCAGACAAGTTATTATCTAGTGTGCTTTCATTTGATCCGGATTTAAATTATTGTCTGGTGTCACTTTCTTTTAACCTGAAAAACTACGTTTAGTATTCTTGTACAGCAGGTCTACTAGCAATGAATTATTTTCTCTAGGAATGTCTTAAGTTGCCACTTATTTTTTGAAGTATGGTTTTGCTAGCTATAGAATCTTTGGTTGAAAATCTTTGTCTCTCAATACCTAAAGTATGTTATTCCACTGCCTCTGGCCTCATCGTTTCCAATGAGAAGGCAGCTGTTAATTTTACTGAGGATCCCTTATACATGATGAGTCACTTCTCTCTTGTTTCAAGATTCTCTAAGCCTTTGGCATTCGACCATTTGACTATGATGTGTCTCTCTGTATATTTCTTTTCTTCATCTTACTTGAGGTTTGTGGAGCTTCTTGGATAAATTTACAAATGTTTTCCATCCAGCATAGAAAGAGTTTGACTATTGTTTATTCACATATTTTTTCTGCCTATTTTCTTTCTTTCTCCTCCCTGGGTTTTTCATTACATAAATATTGTCCTTAATTGTATGCCACAGCACTCTAAATCTCTACTTGCTTTTCTTCATTCTTTTTTCTTTCTGTTCCTTACATTGAATGCTCTCAATTGACCTTTCTTCACACTATCTTATTCTTTTCTCTGCCTGCTCAATTCTGCTATATAATTACTTCAGTTAATTTTTCATTTTAGTTATATTTTAAACTCAAGAATTTCTACTGGTTTATTTTTTAGAACTTCTTTTTGTTGATATTCTCAATTTGATGAGACATCACTCTGATATTTTCTATTAGGTCTATAAACATGTTTTTTTTTTTAAAGTTCTTTAGGTATACTTAAAATAGTTTATTTGAAGTGTTTGTCTAGCACATACAATGTTTGGGCATTCTCAGGGAGACTTTATATTAATTGCTTTTTTTCCTTTGTGTAGGATATTTTCCTGTATCTTTGCTCATCTCATAACTTTTTGTTGAAAACAAGACTTTTCAAATAATCTAATGTAGCAACTTTGGTAATCATATTTTCTCCATTTCCCAGGGTCTGTTGTTTTTGCAGTTAGTTGTTGTTATTTGTTTGTTCAGTTACTTTTCTACACTAATTCATTAAGTCTGTATTATTTATTCTGTGTCGCCACTGAAATTTTTGCTAAGTATAGTGGTCATATGGCACCAATAATTTTGCTAGTCTTTGGCAAAGGGCTTTTTGTGCATGTTTGGGCCCAAATTCAACACTCAGCCAGGCAATTGAAAACTCCATTTTATCCCTTACTGCCTGCTTGTGTAATGTCTTGAGGTTAGCCAGAAGTGAGAGCTTAAGACCTTCTCATATCTTTCTTGGACATGCAAACAGCTAAACAAAGACATGTGGCCTTCTACATTCTCAGGAACACATCTGAGCTTTCAAAGCTTCTTTGGTCATCTTAATTCTTAGATTTTCATTTTAAGGTTTTTGGGTAGTTAACCTCAGGAAGCCATGAAATTAACCAATTATTTCTAAATTTTGTTCTTTGGAACAAATGCCCCTAAGACAAAGGCTTTTCACACTGTGCAAGCTCCATGTCTAGTCAAATAAAGAAGGCTTTGCAAGTAGAGTTTCCCGGTCACCAGAAAGATCAAATAATGACAATTCTCTGGCATAGAACTTTGAAAAGGCTTCAGATCCATTCTGCCTCCTGGCTGGGAGGCTGTCTGTTTCCAACAAGATTAAGGACCTTTGATTTTCAAGCCTACTGTGGAGGTGGAGGAGGGCAAGATGGGAATAGGGTGAGTTAAAATGGCACAAAGCTTACTGTTCTTACTAAGACTCAGTTTTTTCTCTCAAATAAAACCATTCTTCAGATTGCTGCAAGCTTTTTGTGAATTTCCATCGTTCTGAGAACGTTGATTCTGTTGTCGCTGTTTTCTCATTGATCTTATGGAGGAGAAAATTTTCAGAGATTTTAACTCCATCGTTTTTACTGACTTCCCTCTGTTTTTGTAAATAATATTTTATTGAGACTGTGAACCCAAAAGTATCTGAGACAGATCCCAGTCAATTTAGAAAATTTATTTTGCCAAGGTGAAGGACAGGCACATGACATAGCCTGATGACATGTGCCCAGGGTGGCTGGGGCACAGCTTGATTTTATAGATTTTAGGGATATATCAGACATTAATCAATATGTGTAAGATGTACACTGGTTCTGTCCAGAAAGGTCATAGGGAGATAAAGATGAATGGTTGCATTTTCTTTAAGACTCTGATTAGCCTTTTACTAAATACACAATTTACATGTGAGAGGAGGGTAAAGGAATAGTCACTTATGCCTTAGTCTGGCTTAGTGAAACAATAAAGCAGAGGAAGCAATCAAATATGCATTTGTCTCACATGAACAAAAGGATGACTGTTTTGCATGTCCTTTATCCACAAGGAATTTCTTTGTGGACAAATT
Source organism: Alouatta palliata (assembly GCA_004027835.1). Lineage (NCBI taxonomy): Eukaryota > Metazoa > Chordata > Mammalia > Primates > Atelidae > Alouatta > Alouatta palliata. The sequence continues at coordinate 35,419 of PVKV010012311.1, read as the reverse complement.
GTGTGGAAAATATGTAGCATTTTTATCTTTGTAGCTATCTTATTTAGCAATAAAATGGAAGGCAGGTTTGCCTGATGTTGTTCCCAGCTTGAATTCCCTTGGTTTAGTAATTTGGTGGTCTTGAGATTTAATTTTTTTCAAGGGCATAGTAGTGTTCATTCATTTTATGTATTATTTCACATTAAAATGGGAGAACTGAAGAGTTATGACAGCCTGTATTCCCTTCAAGTCTAAAATATTTACTGTCTTGTCCTTTACAGAACAAGTGTTCCAACTTCTATTATATGACATTTTTATATTGTGTTGGAAGTTAGACTAGTTCAGTTGCTTCTAACCTAGGTTCTCACTAAAATCATTTGTGATGCTGGCTTAAAACTCAGATTTGAGCACCCCACACCCAGAAGTCTGATTCAATGGGTGTAGAGTACAACCGGCAAGTCTGTATTTTTTTAAATGCTTCAGGAATCCTAATGCAGATAATTCTATTATTGGGAACAACTGAAGTAACTGATTTCTAGTATTCTTTCTAAATGAATGATTCTATATGTTAGATTTCCAGTAGCAAGCCCTAGTAACAACAAATGGAAAAAATAATTATATGCTGATTATCAAGTATTGTGTTTTCACTCCTATTCTCAAAAATGTTCCATTTCATTTAAATGGATTCGTCTCTAGTTTATTATAGTCAATAGCCCATGGAGGAAGCATTAATTAACCTGAAAGCCTGAATTTTTACAAGTGTGTGTGAATTGTCCTTTACTGATATTTTCTTTCAAGGCTCCAAACTTACTCAATTTTCTTATTTGATTGACAGATCTCAAGGAGGCTCAGGCCCTATTTTAAAAAATACGCTGTTCGTTTTATATAATATAATATACTTACAAGTAAGCCTCTAATTAATGAAATTTGCAGTAGAGGCTCTGTTTTTATAAATCCAATCATGTTTATGACATACACATAATTATTAATACTTTATTTGACTAACAGACACTAACAGAGGGACTTAGTCATATATGAGAAAAGAGTACTCAAGATTATCTATTCTTCCATCTGAAGCCCTTTTCCAACATCCCTTGTCCCTAAAAGTCTTTACTAATAAAGTTGACTGATTTTAAGGTATTATTTAACTAAATTTATCCATTGAAACAGATGAGCAAATTATTTAAACATGTCCTTAAAACCCCCAGAATTACTCTTTAAGTTTAATAACAAAAATCCCTAAGAATAAATACTTTTGTGTGAGTGGCTAGGGAGTTTAATGAATTTTGATTTCCTAGGCACACAATTACTAAAGGATTAAAGTGGATTAATTATGCACAAAAATTCATTTTAGCTTAACAAAAGATAAATAACCAAAACTGCCTAAAATTTTACTTGTCTCGGAAGGATGCTTAAGCCAGTTATGATATCAAAGGTAACTTTTGTTTGGCCAATAAAAATTATCACCAAGAATTATGCAATAGCCCTTAAGTAATTCAATAAATCATTAACTTTCTAATTTGGGAAAAGTTTTCTTCATTGTAAATACAACTATTTCTCAATATTTAATGAAGAAAAGGTGTGTCCAAATAGAATGTATTTGTTTGGTAGGGCTGCCATAACAAAATACTACAGAATGTGTGACTTAACACAAATTAATTTTCTCACAGTTCTGGTGGCTGAATGTCTAAGACCAAGGCATTGGCAGGGTTGAATTCCTTGGAGATCTCTCTCTTTGGCTTGTAGATGGCTGCCATCTTGCTGTCTCTTCACAAGGTTGTTCCTCTGTGGACACACACCCCTTGAGTCTCTTCCTCTTCTGATAAGGACCTCAGTCATATTGGATTAGAGCCCTACCCTAACAGCCTAATTTCGACTTAATCCCATTTTTAAACGCCTTACCTTCAAATACAGTTACATTCTTAGATACTGAGGGTTAGAGCTGCAACATATGAGTTTTATGGAAATATAATTCAGCCTATAACATGGCTGTTGACATAGTAAACTATAATTTACAAAATTACTGTTTATCTGGGCCTCTGAATATTTTTGAAAGTCATATAAATGAAAAATATATAGACAATAGAGAAAAAAGAGGTCAGATCATATAGGAATGATGGAACCAGTAAAATGAATATTTACAGAAAGTTAGAGTGAAAATCTACTTCATTCAGCACTAGTAGTAGGACCAATGTAAAAGTAATAAAGTTCATCATCTAAGTAGTGCTTTAGCTGTATTCTACAAGTTAGGTGTCGTGTTTTCCTTATCTTCCCCTCCCAATGATGTACTCACTTTCTTTCTGACTGTCTGTGATCGTCTGTGGTCCATTAATTATTTGAGAAGTGGCTTTTAAAAAACTTCCAAACAAATGAGATTTTAGTCATCTTTCTATTACTGATTCTAAATTTTAATACATTGTGATCATAGAATGTCGTCAGCATAGTATTTATATTTGGTATTTATTAAAAACTGTTTCTTGGACTGTTAGGTGGTTAAATTTTAGAAAGAGGCTATGTGTGCTTGAAAATAATGAATATGTGTAAATTACTGGGGGCACAGTTATATATATATATATGTACTAAATTAAACTGTTTAACTGAAATGTTCAAATATTTTAGGCTATTATAAATTATTGGAATATTCAATCATTTAATGTCTGAGAAAGACGTTAAAAAATTCCAGTGTGACTGTGAACTTAACAACATCTGCATACATGTAAAACAGTTTTTTCTTATATACTTTGAGGCTATACTGTTTAATGAGTACAGGGCCAGAATTTTACAACTTCCTAATGAAATGCTCCTTATGATTTTTAAGTAAAGATGATCTTTATCTTTTAAAACGCCTTTAATCTGAAAGTCTATTTTGATACTACTTTTGATTTGCTGTGCCGATAGCATCTATTTACTGTATTTTTTCTTCTTCTATACCTATTTTTTTATTTTTGTATTTAAATTTTAAATTTTTGTATTTCTGTATTTTAAATTTTATTAAAATGTTTAAGCTTGCAAAAATTAGATATATTGGTCTAATAAGGTGTCTTGTGATTATCTTCATGCTTAAATAGTTGTCCACATTTTGCAAATCTTGTTCTATCTCACACCTGCATATATATCTAGGCACCTTGTAAATTACAGAAAAAACAGGATACTTTATCCCAGATCATACACTTTCCAGCTTATTTGTTTTTAGTATTTTATTCCCTCTTGGTTAGACAGCCACCAAAGTAGTTATTATTAAGAGTGGTCTTCACAGTCAGTGCTAGGTTAACATACACATTTACTAATTTCTTTATTCATCAGTACTTCTTACATTCAACTCATTGTTTCTCTGGGGTTCAGCTTCCTTCTTCCCAGGGTAGCTTTAGAATAATTTGAGCTGAGATATTGGCTCTTAATTACAGGAGAAAGAGAGTGCAAGCAGATAAAAGGTTATTACATTATTCCAGTCATGAAATCATAAGAATTTGAACTAAGGTGTTGCCAATGGAAATAAAAAAGAAGTGGTGAATCTGAGACATTACAGGAGTGACTGATTAGGTATGTGTTGTAAAGGGGGCTGTAATCTAAGGTAAATTAGATTTCTATGCAGGTTTACTAGATATTTGGTGAAGTCTCAGCCCCTATTTAGAAACACATGAAGAATATTTTGAACTGTGGACATACTAAATTTGAGCTGTTTGGGAGACATTTGGGTAGTAAACGTCCTGTAGATGTTTGAAAATGAGCCTGTCTCGATGTGGAAAGTTGAAGATGGAGATACATGATTGACAAAAGGAGCACATTGTTGTCCAATATTCTAAATTCACCTCATCTTCTCCCCCATCTTCTGTACATACATCTCATCTTTACTTCCCTGGAGAAGGGGTTAAGGAGTGCTTCACTAGATTATCTCTGGTGATCTAACATATTTTAATTTGACAATGGTTTCAAGTTTTGTTATTCAAAATGCTGTCTGTGGACCAGCAATAGAACTTGGAAGCTTGTTAAAAATGCAGAATCTCAGCTCGGTCTCAGACCTTGTAATTGAGAATCTGTATTTTACCAAGATCCACAGGTAATTCAATATGTACATTGATTGTTGAGATTCACTATTTTGAGGTAGTCTTAGAACTGGCTTTGTGTGGGTACATGATTAGCTTCAAACATATCTCTTCATCTGATTTTACTTTTGAGTGAGGAAAATAACAGATAAAAACATTCAACCTGAAAAGCCAAGAATTGACACCATAGTTTTTCCTGAAAGCAGATTTGGGTAAGAATTAAGAGACATAATAGTAGATCCGGAGAATAAAAGATAATGTGAGGTGCCTGCAAAAGCCGACTGGTGGAAGTCTCCTCATTAGATTGCACATCAGCATTTCAGTTGTTGGATCATGAGGAGGTCTGGAAGCCCAATGGGAGGGGCCAAGCAGGCAGGGTAAATTTGTGGTGGGATGCAACACCCAAGGTACTTAAAGGAACAGTTATACAGTGGCTCATGCCTGTAATCCCAGCATTTTGGGAGGCCAAGGTGGGTGGGTCACGAGGTCAAGAGATCGAGACCATCCTGGCCAACATGGTGAAACCCCGTCTCAAAAAAAAAAAAAAAAAACAAGTGCATTCTCAAGAGTGTATTGTATAATTTCTATATATTTGTAAATTTATTAGGGGCATGGTGGCTCAGGCCTGTAATCCTAGCACTTTGGGAGGCCGAGGTGGGTGGATCACCTGAGGTCAGGAGTTCAAGACCAACCTGGCCATCACAGTGAAACTCCATCTTAAAAAAAAAAAAAAAAAAAAAAAAAAGGAACAGTTATTTGCTAAACCATGGGTAGTATTTCAGCATTGTGACAAACAGTACAACCTTACCCTGGGGAGTCAAGAAGGGTGTGGCTCAGGGATATCCATTTCATAGCCTAATGGCATATATTTCACAAATAGAGATTATCCAAGACAAAATTCTTGATAGCAAATTTGTAAGGAAGAAATAGAGATATTTGGGGAACTTTTTGGAAGTACTCTTTCAATTTCATTAAATTGAAGCAGCTACTGCTATTCTTATGTTTCAAGTTTATTCTTATGTATGTTTTACTCCTGGAACATTTATGCTACTGAGGAGGAGATATAATTTTCCCTCCACCTTCATAAGTTAGTAATTTGGAAAAAGCCCTGTAATAAAAGACAGACTAACAAGAGAAAAAAAAGCAAGTTTATTAATGCATGCAGTGCACATCACAAGCGAGGAACTTCAATAAAAGGTAACTCAAAGTAGTGGCTTAGAACTCTGGCTTATATACAATCTCCAATAAGGAACAATAAATTTGTAGAGAAATGACAGGATAAAAGAAAACAGCTTTATGCTTCCAAAGACTGGAAACTGTGGGAAGGCAAATGCAGTACATGGGAAGAAACTAATGGAGTTAAGTTCATTTACAGATTCTCCTGGTGTCATCTCTGGGCTGATAAGAATTGTTTCCAATTAAAGAGAATTTACATCCTGTCTATGGGATAGAGAGAGTTTTTCCTCTGGTTGCTCCTTCTTAATTGCCTTTAGCTAAAAATATTTTTTATGCCAAAGAGGTATATTTTGGGGTAACATAGTCTGCATTCCTTTAGTACTATGAAATACACATCTTATAATTGGTTTTGACATTTTGCCATGACTAAAATGAAAAAACTTCTACTATCTATCCATATCTATATGCAAACACTTGGCACAAGGCATGAGAAAACCAATGGGATATAATTACATCTATTATATTCTCTCCTTATTTCAGGTGAGATACTATCATTGATTTTACAATGGGTATTAAAAAGTAGTATTTTTCCTCAAAAGACAGTATTTCATTTAAACTGGATAAATTATAACATGACTAATTTTTTAAGTTGCAAAAATAAATATAAAAAATAAGATAGTAAACATAATCTAATCAACAAAAATTCAAACTAGAATAAATGATCAGGAAACATCAGCTCTATGTTTGTTGTAGTGCTTGAAAGTGACTAAATAACATAGTCAATTTGTTCTATTTACAAATTTACAAGTTTCCTTCTAAGCTAAATTTAGACATTGTGCTTTAATGGATACAGTTCATAATAAAACAATAACTTTTAATAAAATTTGTATAATTGAGTAAATCATTGGTACTTAAATTTTTTGCTTAATATACGTTGAAATATATTGCTCAGTGTAACAGACATTAAAATTGCAAACTAGGTGAAGTCCTCAATATCTATACCAGAAAGGAGGAAATGAGGAAGAAATAAAAGTTGAATTGGGGCCATCATTCTAATCTTTACCATCTGCTGTACATAGATGTGAGCCAGTGAAACATAAAGGTATCCGTTAATAGATGATAATAGTATTTCATGTCAGTTGGTGTTAAAATTGCCTGGAAGAAGACTTGTGGTTTCAGCTCTAATATATAAAGAGCTTACACATCATCACTACATTTCTTATAATAAGAAAAAGCTGAAAAAACTGAAAAGAACTTACTAGAGAGATGAATTTACAGGGCAAACACTAGCCAAAAATTTGGAGTGACAGTTAAATCCAGAGTTATAGCTGAGATTTGCTTACCTGGAGTAAAATCTGCTGTAAGCCATAAACTCATAGAAACACTTAAATGGTGATTTTTTTTTTTTTTTTTTTTGAGACGGAGTTTCGCTCTTGTTACCCAGGCTGGAGTGCAATGGCGCGATCTCGGCTCACCGCAACCTCTGCCTCCTGGGTTCAAGCAATTCTCCTGCCTCAGCCTCCCGAGTAGCTGGGACTACAGGCACGTGCCACCATGCCCAGCTAATTTTTGTATTTTTAGTAGAGACGGGGTTT
>PVKV010012311.1:7080-28526 GCA_004027835.1 Alouatta palliata | reverse complement strand
GCCCACCTCGGCCTCCCAAAGTGCTGGGATTACAGGCATGAGCCACCGCGCCCGGCGGTGATTTTGATGAATTGTTAGAGACTGAATGTGGTATAGTGTAAAAATGAAAACCTCCTGTGGGCAGCAGTGTTAGAGAGACACCTATATTTTTGTGGGCTTTATGTCTAGCAACCCCACAAGATTCTCACAGTGTAGATTTAAGGAAGATCTCCTCAAGGGTCCAGCAGAGGGAACAAAAGAATAATCCTCATAAGCTGTTACAGAGCGTTCTCCATAACAAAGGCCTACTCTCCAGAGGTAAAGACTTTACCAGAATGTTGTCCCAGAGCCATGGGGGTAGAGTCATTCTCTGGCCTTCCTGTTTCACTTAAATTTGGAGATGGGATAAAACATTTTTTTTAAGAAAAAAAAAACACAATAAAAATCAATAAAAAAACACTTGTGAGTATCATAGCCCAAAGACATAGGCCCACTAAAAACTGAGATTTAATTGGAAGATTATAGAATTCTTCCACTTCTCTATTGAAACAGCTACTGCTATTCTTATGTTTCTTATGTAATTCTTACCACCATTACAACAGGAATCCATTATAATAATAATGACTACAGTTGAAAGAGTTGCAATATACAGAATTTCTATAAGGAAGAATACTTAGACAAGGCCAACTCAAGACAGGAGATGAAAATAAGGACACTACAGGAATTTGAAGACTTTTTCACTTATAGCTTATTAAATACAGCCCAATTTCTAGCCATATCACCATCAATCATCACATTAGAGATAGATATACCTCAGTTATTATTATGTAAAACATCATTCCCAGCCCTCAACAACAACAACAAAATTCAAGGCACACCAAAAGGTAAGTGAAAACAGTCTGAAGAGGTGAAGCATTAGAACCAGGTTCAGATATGACAGAAATGTTGAGTTTATCATACAGAGAATTAAGATATTTATGATTAGTATGTTAGATAGTTATGATTAGTATGTTAAGGGATCTAATAGAGAAAATAGATAGCATGCAAGAACAGATGGATAATGTAAACAGAGAGATGAAAACTCTAAGAGAACATGAAAAAGAAACGGTCTTGCATGTTCTTCACATGTACCCTAAAACCTAAAATGCAATTAAAAAAAAAAAAGAAAAAGAAAAAAATGTACTGTGTGCAGAAAACTATCAAAGAAAATGAATTAGGACCTTGAATTGTCTTGATGAAAGCATCCCCACTGATGGCCATCAGGGAGAACTGTGCCAACTTCTTTAAATATTCAAGATATATGTTATTATCACCATGGTAAAGATGAGAAAATGGAAAGTTAGAGAAGCTTAGTAACTCACTCGACATCACACAGCCACTAAGTGACAGAATTGGGATTCAAGCCCATATCTGTGACTCTAAAGCTGAGGAAATGTGTAAGTAGCAATTCTTAATTCTAGTGACCCTCCTAACACTGACCATTTTGGGGAAAACTTACAAATGTCCTATAGATATTTTTCTAATTTACATTTTCTTTTTATAAATGTGGAAAGCAATTTTCATTTAAAAAAAAAAGAATGATCAGAGACAAATATTTCACTGATGAATATAACATTTCCTGTTGGATGTTCAAGTAATTATAATTCTAAATGTACTGAAAAATCAAATAAATGGAGAACTTCCCCCCCCCCAAAAAAAATGTTAGTATCAGTGAGCTTGAACATAAGTCAACAGAAACTTCTCAAATGGTAATGCACAGGAAAAAATAGATAACAGAATGTCCAAGATGTGCAACAATTTCAAAAGATACAATGCATGGGTAATTAGAAAGAATTGAGCAGAGTAATATTTAACGTAAATATAGACAAGAACTATCCAAATAAGACAGACACCAAAGCAATGAGCAAGAAAGCTTAGAGAATACATAGTAGAATAAACATCAGACATACTAGGCATTGAAGTATCATACTAAAATCACAGAAACTCAAAAATAAAGAGAACAACTTGAAAGACGGTGAGAGCATGAAACACATTACTTATGTAGAAATAAGAATAAAAATTACAGCAGATTTCTCATAAAAAAACATGCAAGCCAGAAAAGTGTAGAGTAGGATATTTATTGTTCAAAGAAAGAAACTACTAACCCAGAATTCAATATACAGTAATATAATTCTTCAAAAGCAAAGAAATAAAAGACTTTCTCAGACAAACAAAAACTGAAGGAATTCATCACCAGTATACTAGCAGACTTACTCTGCAAAAAAGTTAAAAGATTCTCTTCAGGTAGAAGGAAAATTATATAGTTCAGGAACTTGAATCAACACAAACAGAGTGTTGGAAAAAGAATAAATGAAGGTGAAATAAACACTTTTGTTATTCTTATTCTTAAATAATTTAAAATATAACTCTTTAATGTAATATGAGTAACAATGCATTGAATAATTTTAATGTATAAATAAGTGACATAAGCATCAGCAACATCATAAGGAAAAGGAGGAAGAAATTGTGGATACTTTGTTAGTGTGTATTGGCACTGCATGTAATATAGAATGATATTATTTGAAGGTTGGTTTAGATTTGCTAAATATGTATATTATAAACTTTAGGAAAACTGCTTTTTTTAATAACAATAATTGCTACACCAAGAGAGATTGTATAAAATCATATAAAATGTTCAATTGAAGCCAGATAAAGCAGAAAAAGAAGCCTCTGTCAGTGAACAATAGCAATTACAAATGCATTTGATGTTAATTCACAAGATTATTTCAAATATATCAATAATAATTTTAAATATTAGTGGTTCAAATGCACCAATTAAAATACAGATATGACTAGAGTAGATGAAAAGACAAGACCATAATATATAATTCATTAACAAAAATACTTAATTATAGTGAGCCCTATGTGTTAAAAGTAATGGGATGAAGAAAGATACATCATGCTGACACTAAGCAAAATGAAACTGAAGTAGCTACATGAATTTCACAAAAACCAAATTCAGAACAAAAACAAGTTATCAGTGACAAAAGGGATACTACATAATGAGGAAGGGATCAATTTTCTAAAAAGATGTAACTATCTGAAACATGTATGTACCTAATAACAGAGCATCAAAATGCCTGAGGCAAAGATTGATAGAATTGAAGAAAAAATAAACAAGTCTTCTCTAAAAGGTAGGGATTTCATCAGCATACATACAAACATCTCCATCAGTAATTGATAGATTATACTGGCAGAAAGTGAATAAGGATATATTTGACTTGAACAGCGCTATCAATGAATTGGATCTAATTGAAATTTGTAGAACAACTCATTATCTTAGAGAATTAGATGTCATCTTACTGTACAATTTAGCAATCATGTGTCTAAGTATTTACCCAATTGATTTGATAATTTATGTCTGCAAAAAAACTCCATGTGCATATTTGCATAAGTTTTGTTTATAATCACTATATTATCATACTTACCAAAGTCACCAAAAACTAGAAGCTATCATAGTATCTTTTGATGAGTGAATGGATAAACAATGGATTAATAGTCAGTGATGAGTGAATGGATAAACAATGGATTAATAGTGATAAAAAAGAAATGAGCTATCAAAGTATAAAAAGTCAGGGATTAAACTTAATTTATATTTCAAAGTAACAGAAGGTAGTCTATAAAAGTTACATATTGTATTATTCCAATTATGTGACATTCTGGAAAAGGTAAACCCATGGAGATGGTGAACAGTTCAGTGACTGCCATGTTTTCTGCACAGAAAGGTGGGGGATTAAAGTCACAGGACTTTTTTTAAGTCGTGAAACTGTTCTTTATGATACTATAGTGACCAATATAGCCCATTAAACATTTGTGAAAATCTGCAGAATTTTAAAGCCCAAAGAGTAAACCTTAGCATATCAAATTTTAAAAATCATTTATGATGTTGGAAGATTCCAGGATGGAATGAAGAATAAGACAAAAAGATCTTAATGTATTATAAATACATGAAAGAACCTCACTAAAGAGGGAGGGGTAAAATGCTGATCTCAGCAACTTTAAAAATGAGAGACATCTATAAGATTAAAGACAAAACAAACTATACATAAGCACTTTACTGTAGTTGATAAAGTAGTTTCCCACAGGGATACAAGTTAACAATTTTAAAAGAACTATACAGCTGTCCCTCAGAATATGTGAGAGATTGGTTTCAGGACCAGCCCCCATACCAAAATCTGTGCATTTTCAAGGCCCACATTCAGCCCTGCAGAACCACATATCTGAAAATTTGGACTGCTGTATACATGGGTTTTATGTCCCAATAATTCTGTATTATTTATTTATTTTTAAGATGGAGTCTTTCTCTGTCACCCCAGCTGGAGTGCAGTGGCACTATCTCGGCTAAATGTAACCTCTGCCTACTAGGTTCAAGAGATTATTCTGCCTCAGCCTCCTGAGTAGCTGGGATTACAGGCATGCACCACCACATCCGGCTAATATTTTGTATATCTAGAAGAGACGGGGTTTTGCCATCTTGGCCAGGCTGGTCTCTAACCCCTGACTTCAGCTGATCTGCCTACCTTGGCCTCCCAAAGTACTAGGATTACAGGCGTGAGCCACTGCACCTGGCCGAATTCTGTATTTTTAATTAGCATCTGGTTGAAAACAATCTGTGTATAAGTGGACCCACACAGTTCAAACTTACGTCGTTCAAAGATCAAGGTACATGTATGTCAGTATTTGACAACTGATGGTTTGAGCCAGATTTCTCACTATGGATTCTTCCACTTGGAGTGGAAGGCTACAGATAATCAAGGAGAAGAGGCTAGAATGATCCATGTGGTAACTGATTAGCGTGGAAGATATCAGTATGAACTCATCTTTAGCTCAATATATATTGATTAGCTAGATATTGATATAGATACAGATATTTACATGTAAATATAATTTTATATATGTGTATATGTGTGGTGTGTTTCTATATGTTAGGAAATATTTACATGTTTTCTTGTTCCCTTAACTGAGAGTATCTAAAAGCAACAAAACTCCAGTAGCAATGAGCATACCTATCACCTAGGTCTTGGTTTCTATTAATAATATCATTCTTCAATAAAAGAAACCGGGGTCCTTGGAAAAATTACTAATTCCAGGACTGGGAGAAGAAATATACGGAAAGAATTGGAACCCTCCTGTAGTGCTACAAAATAAAAAAGTGGTTAAAAAATAAATAAATAAACAAAAAAGCTTACAATGATGGTGATATGTCAAAGGAATACTGGAACCAACTGAAAGAAGAGCTGCTAATGGTCTATGCTGAAACAATTTGATCAGCAAAATTTTATGGTATTGGACTATAAGCCAAAATATGAAATAAATGCCTATGAGTCCACACTAATAAAAATAAAGGATTGAATAAACAGGGGAGAAGAGAATAATCTCCCATGCTCAAAAATTCCATGTAATTTCTATGGACAAACCTCCCTAAAGGGAGTAGAGCATAATTACTCACTCTTTAAGTGTGGGATGTTTGTAGTCTCTTTCTTCCAAAGGGTATAGAAAATTTTTAAAAAATGAACTTTACAGTAGAGACACCTAACACTACCTCAAACCAGGTGATCAAGGTTAACGTCAATCCAACAAATGATAGTGATAGTGTGTACTCTTAAAATAATGTGATGAGAATTGTACTTTATTGCTGTGGTCTTCTTTCCCCAAAACTTTAATCTAATAATGAGAAAAACACCAGACACATCCCAACTGAGAGACATTCTATAAAGTACCTGGCCAGTACTACTTGAATTCTCAAGAACTTCAAAAACATGGAAAGTGTGAGATGTCAGAATCAATAGAAGTCTAAGGAAATATGACAACTAAATGCAACAGGATCTTCTGGATAGGATCCTGTAATAGAAAAATAACCTTTGGAAAATTTGGAAAAATCTTAATAAAGTATGTGCTTTAGTAACATTAATACATCAATATTGGTTTATTAATTGTGACAAATGTACTACACTAAGATGCTAATAATAGGGAAAACTGTGTGGAGGTATACAAGAACTCGCTGTACTATCTTTACAATAGCTCTATAAATCTAAAGCTGTTGTAAAATAGATTTATTAAAGTTTATTTTAAAATTTTGACCCGAGACATATATATGTATATGCACCAGATGTAAGCTTCAGGGCCCCTCACCTGAACAAACACACTTTTAAAGATCTTATGATCTAAGATCAATATGTTCACATGGTCTCATATTCTTGCAATGTTTTTAAAACTGAGATATTTTAAGCACAATTAGTTAAATAACTGTTCTTTACACTTCAAATATCTCTCCATCATTCTTTCTCTCATGTAGTTTTAAAGAGGGCACAGACATTTTGGGGATCAGGGTAAAAAGAGGCTGTGTTAGAAATACATTTAGTTTGGCTGTGGAGGAATGTGTGAAATTTTGGTTCTCACTTATTGTCATCTATAATTATAGCTAGGACTACTGGCATAAGAATGGTTTCCAAGTATACGCCTACAGCTATGCTAACTTACCTTGCATTATGACAGGAAACTGTAAGGTCATGTTACGTTATGAATATGTGCTGCAGTGAACAGCCAAAAATACAAGGGTAGTGGGGAATCTAGATTTGAAATATACATAGCCAGAAGGTGGATTTTCACATATGTCCAGTTTGCCAATGTTTACCTTTTTATTGGTGTCCTTAGACAATTTAATTATTGATATGGTTGGATTAAAATCTATCACATTGAGAGTTTTTATTTATTCTGTTATAGTTTCTTTTCTTTCTGCCTGCTATTGAATTACTTATTTCATTTGCTTCCACTATTGGCTTATTATTTTAATTCTTCAAGAAAAATGGAATATTTCTCCAGCTTTACTTTATGCATTTTTAGTTTATCATAGCCTACCCAAATAATATTTAGAGCCCGTATTAGTCCATTTTGCATTGATGCAAAGGAATATCTAAGGCTGGGGAATTTATAAAGAAAAAAAAAGTTTATTCAGGTCATCTTTCTACAGCCTGCACAAAAAGCATGACACCAGCATCTGTTTCTGGTTAGGATCCTGGGAAGCTTTTACTCATAGCAAAAGGCAAGGTGAAGAGGAGTGGTATGTCGACAGAGGGAGCAAGAGAGATGCCAGGCTCTTTTATACAACCAGCTCTCATGTGAACTAATAGAGTGAGAACTCATTCATTACTGTAGGGAGAGAACGAAGATATTCATGAGGAATCTGCTCCCATCACCCAAACACCACTCACCAGGCCCTACCTCCTACGTTGGGGATTACGTTGCAACATGAGATTTGGAAAGGACAAACATCCAAACTATATCAGAGCTCCATATTTACTATAAGACCCATAAAAACATATACTTAAATTTTTCTCTCTCCTTTTTTTGTGCTATTGTTATATATTTTACTTCTACATATGCTATAAGCATACAGTATATTGTTACTATTTTTCTTGTATACAGTAAATTATACTTTGGAGTTATTAAAGTAAAAAATGTACATTATAGTTACCTTCATTTTAACTATATGCAGGTTTTCATTGTTTTGTCTATATGTATATATCCAAGTTATTGTCTGGTAGCATATTCTTATGCCTGGAGAATTTGCTTTAACATTTTTTTGTTGTTGTAATGAATTCATCCTGTAACCATTATTATGATTATTATTTTTGTCAATAAATTCTCTCAGCCTTTTTTTCTGGTATGCAAAAGCATGTTTTCCCTTTATTTTGAAAAATATTTTCACTTGATATAGAATTTGAGTTGATGGTGACTTTCTTTGATTAAAGATGTCATTGCATCGTTTTCTTAGTTGCGTAGCATCTGATGACATAGTGAATCTAATTATTTTCTTTCTTCTTGTATATAATGTGTTTTTTCAACTCTGGCTGCCCTGAAGATTTTCTCTTAATCATCGGTTTAAGCCGTTTAAGTAGGATGTTTCTAAGTCTGTTCTTCTTTATTTTGTTTGGGATTCTCTAGGACTTTTAGGGTATAATGACTTGATTTTTAGAAACCTCTATGGCATCACTTCTTTAAGTATTTATTCTACCCAGTTCTTTCTCTCTTCTTCTGTGATGTAACTACTCAGATGCTAGACCATTTGATACTGTTCTTCAATCATAGGATATTTCATTCTTTTGTTTCTTCTTTTTTTCTCTTTGTATGACAATTTAGGTAATTTTTGTTGACACCTTCTAATTCATTGATTCATTCCTCAGCTGGATGAAGTCTACCTGAAAAACTATTTAAGGCATACATCATCTCTATTGTCATGTTTGTTTTAGGTCTAGTATTTCAATGTGATTGCTTTATATAGTTTCAATTTTTTGTTGAAATTCTACATATATTCATTTATATTAAACCGCCTTTTCCACTTGAACCTTTAATATATTTAACAATAGTTAATTTTAAATTTCTATTTTATATTACCAATATCTGGCTCATCTCTGAAGCTGGTTTTGTTGATTGTTTTTAGAAAATGGTTTTTTCTGGTGTCATTGTTTTCAATTGATCATTTAATATCACATGTACAGTACAGATGATATAAATAGAAGATATACTTTGAATGAGTTTTCCTCTTTTTCTATTAGGCTTGTATTGTGCAGTCTCTAGTTAATCTTCTCAAGAGTTGCAACAGGTTTGGCATTTGTTATTGCTAGATACTGCGTATGGGAAAAGAGTTTAACTATAATGATCATGAGAGAAATCTTTGAACTGATAAAAATATTCTGTATTTTAATCTTAATGACAATTATACAGTAGTATGCATTTGTCAAAACTCATGGAACTATATACTAAAATTTGTGAATTTTACTATGTACAAATTATATTTCAACAAGCATTTTTTAAGGTACCATCTATGTACTTAGACCTTGAAAAACACTATTAAGTATTACAAAAAGTGTAAAAAAAAACTGGAAAGTTCTCAAATCAACACCCAACATCACAACTAAAAGAATTAGAGAAACAAGACCAAACAAATTTAAAATCTAGCAGAAGACAAGAAATAACTAAGATTAGAGTAGAACTGAAGGAGATGGAAACATAAAAACCCCTTCAAAAAAATCAATGAATCCAGGAGCGGGCTTTTTGAAGAAATTATAAAATAGACCACTAGCTTGACTAATAAAAAAGAAAAGACACAATAAAAAATAATAAAGCAGCTACTACTAATAACCCCACAGAAATACAAAAAATCATCAGAGACCACTATTAACACCTCTATGCAAATAAACTATAAAATCTAGAAGAAATGGATAAATTTCCCGAAAACATATATCCTTCCAAGACTAAACCAGGAAGAAGTCAAATCCTGAATAGACCAATAACAAATTCTGAAACTGAGGCAGTAATAAATAGCCTGCCAACCAAAAAACAGCCTAGATTCAGATGGATTTACAGCTGAATTTTACCAGAGGTACAAAGAAGAGCTGTCACCATTCCTTCTGAAATGATTTCAAACAACTGAAAAGAAGGGACTTCTCCCTAACTCATTTTATGAGGTCATCATCATCCTGATCCAAAACCTGGCAGAGATACAAAAAAAAAAAGAAAACTTCAGGTCAATATCTTCCAATATCTCTGGTGAACATCGATGTAAAAATTCTCAGTAAGATACTGGCAAACTGAATCCAGCAAAACATCAAAAAGCTTATTCAGCAGGATCAAGTTGGCTTCATCCCTGGCATGCAAGGCTGGTTTAACATATGTAAATCAATAAATGTAATTCATCGCATAAACAGAACTAAAGACAAATACCACATGATTATCTCAATAGATGCAGAAAAAGCCTTCAATAAAATTCAACATCTCTTTATGTTAAAAACTCTCAATAAACTAGGTATTGATGAAACATATCTCAAAATAATAAGAGCCATTTATGACAAACCCATAGCCAATAGCATAGTGAATGGGCAAAAACTAGAAACATTCTCTTTGAAAACTGGCACAAGACAAATGCCCTCTCACCACTCCTATTCAACGTAGTATTAGAATCTCTGGCCAGGGCAATCAGGCAAGAGAAAGCAAGCAAGTAAATTCAAATAGGAAGAGAGGAAGGCAAACTGTCACTGTTTGCAGACAACATGATCCTATATCTAGAAAACCACATTGTCTCAGCCCAAAAGCTCCTTAAACTAATAAGCAACTTCAGTAAAGTCTCAGGACACAAAATCAATGTGCAAAAATAACAAGCATTCCTATACCTCAACAATAGACAAGCAGAGAGCCAAATCATGACTCAACTCCCATTTGCAATAGCTACAAAGATAGTAAAATACCTAGGAATACAGCTAACAAGGGATGTGAAGGACCTCTTCAAGGAGAACTGCAAACTACTGCTCAAGGAAAACAGAGAGGACACAAACAAATAGAAAAACAGTCCATGCTCATGAATAGGAAGAATCAATGTTGTGAAAATAGCCGTACTGCTCAAGGTAATTTATAGATTCAATGCTATTGCCATTAAACTACCATTGATATTTTCCAAAGAATTAGAAAAAAAACTACTTTAAAAATCACATGGAACCAAAAAAGAGCCTGTATCACTAAGACAATCTTAAGCAAAAAGAAAAAGAAAACAAACAAACAAAAAACGAAGCTAGAGGCATCACATTACCTAACTTCAAACTATGCTAAAAGGCTACAGTAACCAAAACAAAATGGTACTGGTACAAAAACAGACACATAGATCAATGGAACAGAATAGAGACCTCAGAAGTAACACCACACATCTACAACCATCTCATCTTCAAAAAACCTGACAAAACCAAGCAATGGGAAAAAGATTCCCTATTTAATAAATAGTGCTGGAAAAACTGGCTAGCCGTCTGCAGAAAATTGAAACTGGACCCCTTCCTTACACCTTATGCAAAAATTAACTCAACATGGATTAAAGACTTAAATGTAAAATCTGAAACTATAAAAACCCTGAAAGATAATCTAGGTAGTACCATCCAGGACATAGGCATAAGCAAAAATATCATGACAAAGACACCAGAAGGAATCAAAAAGCCAAAATTGACAAGTGGGATCTAATTAAACTGAAGATCTTCTGCACAGCAAAATAAACTATCATCAGAATGAACAAAACAACCAGCAAAATGGGAGAAAATTTTTGCAAGCTATTTATCCGACAAAGGTCTAATATCCAGAGTCTTCAAGGAACTTCAATTTACAATTAAAAAAAAAAAAACAACGTTATCAAAAATTGTGCAAAGGACATAAACAGACACTTCTCAAAAGAAGACATTTATTTGGCCAACACATATAAAAAAGCTTTACATAACTGATCATTAAAGAAATGCAAATCAAAACCACAATGAGATATCATATCATACCAGTCAGAATGGCTATTACTAAAAACTCAAAAAATATTTGATGCTGGTGAGGTTGTGGAGAAAAAGGAACACTTTTACACTATGAGTGGGAATGTAAATTAGTTAAACCATTGTAGAAGACAGTGTGGCAATTCCTCAAAGATCTAGAAACAGAAATACCATTTGACCCAGCAATCCCATTACTGGGTATGTATCCAAAGGAATATAAATTGTTCTATTATAGACACATTTACATGTATGTTCATGGCAGCACTATTCACAATAGCAAAGACATGGAATCAACCTGCATGCCTATCAGTAACAGACTGGATAAAGAAAATGTGGTATATATACACCGTGGAATACTATGCAGCAATAAAAAGGAATGAGATCATGTCCTTTGTAGGGACATGGATAGAGCTGGAGCCATTATCCTTTGCAAACTAACACAGGAACAGAAAACAAAATACCACATGTTCTAACTTATAAGTGGGAGCTAAATGTTGAAAACACATGGACACATAGAGGGGAACAAAACACACTGGGGATTTTTGGAGGATGGAGGGTGGGAGGAGGGAAAGGATCAGGAAAAATAACTAATAGATACTAGGTGTAATACCCAGGTGATGTGATAATTTGTACAACAAATCCCGATGACACACTTTACCTATGTAACATACCTGTACATTTTGCCATGTACCCCTAACTTAAAAGTTTAAAAAATCTATATCCATTCACATGCTTTTGTCCACATGTGCAAACATATTTGGCACATAAGCATCCTAATATGATGACCACCACATCCAACATAGAGCCCTCATAGATTGCTCTCTTCTGTTTTTAATGACTTATTTTCTACATCAAGAAAGGCATTATCTGTTGAGAAACATTAAGTTTACCCTGCTCCTGCGGCTCCTTTGTGGAGAATACTTTTTAGTTTGCAATTAGTGGTAGGCAGGTAACAGCTGCCCAGTTGGTATATTTTTGAGTTACGAGTAAATACAGAACACCTGCTTATTAATAATAATTACCTGTGCAGAGAGAATAAATACATGGACCAGAATCTGCTTAAGGCCTTCAGCCTGGAATGCTGCCAGCCCCTGAGGCTTTCAGCTCGGTAGATTGCTGGCCCCCTGGATAGATCCACTTTGCTGTTCTATCTGGGTGTCCGCCTCTCATTATCTTCAGTGCCGCCTGGGTGGGGGGTCTCCCGATCGAGCTAGTACTTGGCAATTACCATTTCTGTTATGCTGATTTTACGTGTGTGTGTGTGTGTGTGTGTGTGTGTATGTATGTATCTATCTTTCTTTCTATGACCATATAATATTTTGAAGTATTAAACAATATATAATGCTACTGCCCCAAAACATGATTTTAATACAGTGTTTTCTAGCCCTGGAAACTATAGCATTCCACCTTCATTGCCCCAGGAAAATGAAGCTACAACAAAAGTGTTCTTGAAATGTATGTTAGTTTATTAACATTTTTTTCAAGTTTTAATTACTAGAATTTTTGCAGTTCAACTCTCTATGAGAGTTTGGGAATAACATTTGTACCACAAATAAAACATTTTCAAAGAACACGTTAAAAGTACTATACTCCCTTAGACTTAACTGAGATTCCATAGAAACAAGAAATGAAGATAGTAGGAGACTTGCAAAAGAAAAGAGTGGAAAAATAGAATGTTGAAAGGCAAGCTATAGACATGTTTGTGTAATATCTGGATCCAAGAATCCAAGAGTAGAGGATTTCCGTGTTCTCCCTATTTGGAACCCTGAGAAGCAGCATGAGAGCAGCAGGTAAGAAATAGCTGCATGATAAGACAGTACCTGGGAGTAGCTCCACTGAGTTTTCTTCAGATTCAAACTGGAAAGATAAAGAAGTCAGCTGTTACCATGCTTGAAGATAGCTGAAAGAAAGAAAAAGTTGACAGATCTGATGGGGTCATGCAGTTGCAATTAGGGAATGCTACAGAGGAAAGCTGTGTGGAGCATATGGGAATGAGGACATCTTGAAACATGTCTTTGTGGAACAGTAATGACAGCCAAGAACAAGACCAGATGATCTCAGAGAATGCAGTGTGAAAAGATGCCATCTTGGAACCAGACTTCATGATGTTACATAAGTTTCCTGGAATGTAGGTGTTACCAGGAAGAAAGAGGTGGAAAAAGTTCTGAATTAACTAATGTTAAACAAGAAATTAATCAGTTTGGCTAGAATTGGCTGAGATCATATTTTATATTTTCAACAGAATGAAAACTCAGGATATAGGTCACTGTGAGCCACAAAGAAAATCCACTGTTGCATTCCTTAGCTCTGTGGCTTAAGAAATGTATATTCTTTCCCGGTATTTGAAGGGAGACATTTACAGAGGGAGAGTAGCAGCATAGAGCTCATACTAATTTTCACTAGTGGGTATTACATCCCCTTAGAAATGTCTATGACCAAAATTAGAGGAGCTGAGTAAAGTTGGAGCTGTGTTCCTTCAGCCAGCTTTCAGTATTGTATGTTTCACTGAAATGAATTCATTCACACCATAATATTTATTAAATGCATACTATGTACCAGCACTGTTTTAGAAGATGGGCATATGCCAGGAGCAAACAGACAAGGAAGGTTCTTGCCATCATGAAACATGTATTTCAGGTGAGACTGTGCTAAAACTGCTAATTGATTACCATATCTATCTTCTTTCTGTAATATAGCTAGACTTCATGTTCCAGTATCTCTTGAATTTATAGGAATATGCAACTGAGTTCTAGGAAAGGAAGTATAAACAAAAGTAAAGTATAATAATTTCAGGTCTGGTTCATGACACTGTTCATATGTGTTTTTCCGTCATGCTGTTTCTCTTCTAGCTAGTGGATGCAGAAGACAATGAGGCTCTATGGGGATACAAATGCATAAGAGGGAAGGTGCTATTGAATACAGATGAGCCAACAGTGAAATCTAAACAGCCACCTGGAACTGTTAGGTGAACAATAAGTGAAATTCTGTCTATTGAGCTATCAGATGTTTGGGTCTATTTTTATCAGTTAGCCTACTCTTAAATACCATGGGGAGAGAGACAATAAACAACAAAAAGGAAATACATAATGTGGAATATCAACATATGCTTCAAAAACAATAAAGCAGACCAAGGGGAGGGTGGTTAGGAAAGGCCTCCATGAGAAAGTGGCATTCAGTGAGAAACCTCAATGAAATGAAGAAGTCAATTGTGCAAATATCTGGAAAAAGAGTGTTTCAGGCAGATTGAACTAGGAAATGCAAAGACCCCAAGACTAGTAAATAGGCTTGGTGTGTAATTTAAAGAATGGCAAGAACTTATGGCAAAAGAAAAGAAAGCAAGCAAAGGAAAGAATATCAGGAAAGGAAGACAGGCGCATGGGAACTAGATTATGTAAACTTCACAAGTGGTGGTAAGGCACTTAGATTTTATTCTAAATATAGTGGCAAGCCATAAATAATGACACTCTCTAACATTCTCTTGCAGTTTTTTTTTTTCTAATAATACTTTACTGATAAATTACCTAGAGTAAAATGCATAAAGCTTAAGTGTATAGCTCAATCAAGTTTTACGACTGAAGTAGTCCCCGCTTATTCTCGGAGATACGTTCCAAGATCCCTAGTGGATGCCTGAAACCTTGGATAGTACTAAACTCTGCAGAGTTCCTCAACCCCTGGGCTGCCAACCAGTACAGGTCTGTGGCCTGTTAGGAAGACGGCTGCAGAGCAGAAGGTTGAACAACTGGCAAACTTCACCACCTGAGCTCCATCTCCTGTCCGATCAGCTGTGGCATTAAATTCTCAAAGGTGTGTGAATCCTATGGTGAACTGTGCATGGGAAGGATCTAGGTTGCATGCTCCTTATGAGAATCTAACTAATGCCTGATTATCTGACGTGGAACAGATTCATTCTGAAACCATCCCTGCCTAGCACCCCCGTGGAAAAATTGTCTTCCATGAAACTCATCCCTGGGGCCAAAAAGGCAAAACGTTTGGGGACCACTGCTGTATAGTATATACTATGTTTTCTCAATCTGATAACTGAGATAGCTACTAAGTGACTACAAGACAGGTAGTGTATACAGTGTGGATAAACTGGATAAAGATATGATTCACGTCCTAGGATGGCATGAGATTTCACCACACTACACAGAAAGGAAGACAATTTAAAACTTAGGAATTGTTTTTTTTTTCGGATTTTCTACTTAGTATTTTCAGACTGCAGTTTATCTCCAGTAACTGAAACCAAGGAAAGCAAAACTATGGATAAAGGGGGACTGCTGTATATCTACCTATCACCCAGATCAAAATAAATAACATTCCCATTATCCCCCAAAATTTCCCTCACAACGGTATCCAGTTAGTCACTTCACCCTGCCACCCTCCACCACCCTACGAGCACATGTTATTCCAATGTCTATCACCAAAGCTTGAATTTGAATATCAACATGGTACATTGACAACCTTCAAGATATAAATGGTCTTCATGTTCTTACATATGCTGAACAAAATGATAATGTGCACATTGGGTAGGAGGTAAAATTTTGGACATTAAGGAGAAAGCACTGCTGGTATCTGAAATTCATCAGCAGCCTGACAAGCAGATGGGAAGAGACTTAAAGAATTTGAACACCTTCTTTCTCTAATTTGCTTGTATTGGCAACTTCTTTTCTCTTCTTCTGAGTTCTGCAATCTTTGACTCTTTGTTTCCTGGTAAATTGATTTCAAATGTATGACTCAAATTGGATGCTGGGCTTTTAATTTGATATTTTGAGTTTTTCAAAAGAAAGACACTTGATTTTACTCTATGAAGAAATCAACGGGAGTACAAGTAATAGAAATACTATTTGATTAAATTAAGTAGGATTTTATAAATGACAAGACCCATCTTCAAGTTTTGAAATGATAATTTCATAGAAATAATAGCAACAATAATCACTACTTATTTTCTCCTTAAGGATTAACTTTAGAAAAATAATATAAATAGCAGAGAAAGCATGATTTATTTGATTTACTCTCAGGTGTATTAGTGGGGCATGCCTTTGGGGATATTACAATTTAGTATTCCAAAGGATCTTTGGAAGGACCTTTAGAGACATGTCTTTGGGGATATCATTGCAATTTAGTATTCCAAAGGACCTTTGAATCGCGAAAGCTAACTTTTCAGGACCAGTTGGTAGGGAATTGTTGGCTTGCATAACATCTTTTTCAAACCTGATTTCAGCTCACTGGAAAAACAGATGAAGTGGCTCTTAGTAATGAGTGGTAATTATTAATGCAGTTATTTGGACATGCCTTGACATACACAAAGAAACCTCAGAAAATTAAATACACTTTTTATTTAGCATCTCTGTGGCAAGGTTTTACCAGCATTTTGGTTCAGTGACTGTGAAAATATCATCTTATCCTTATTCAAAAAGGTAATTAATTTCAAACAAAGTTTCCCTTTTGGGTCAGAATGAAAAGGAGAAAAAAAGTATGTAGGTAGCTGCTTGTGTGGAACACCGTGTACCAAGTGTCGTCTTCCTTTTCAACTTGGAAGCAACAGTTTATGCATGGTAATTGCAGACATATCTTAGTGAAGAGGCCTAACAGATGAACACATTATTAGTAAAAGGAGGGTGGTCACCTTAGAATCAGCTCATACATCTCTTAATTTTTCAGCATCCATTTAAGATGTATTTGCTAGAAAACAGCATCCAGCAAACATTAAGAAATTTGAAGGGAACTATGGAAAATCCTGATATTACATTTTATGCTTTATTTTTATTTTAGTGTGAAGTAATGGAAACATATTATTACTTATAATTTGTGAATAAAAAATCTAAAAAGAGCACAGTGTATCTAACACACAGCACACAAAATGTCATATTCTGAATACCTTTGAAGTCTTCTGTGTACCCCTCCTTGATCTTATTCACCTCCTTCCCTCCCTGCCTAGGATGACCACCGTCTTAAATTTTGTTCATTATTCCTTTGCTTTTTGTTATAATATTAGCACTTGAGTATGTGCCACAAAATATTATGCTCTTTAATTTTGAACATATAAAAATTATACAAATAAGATCAGACAATTATTTTGCAATTGTTTTGTTCATTCAACTAGGTGTGATTCATCCATATTGAGATACAAAACTGTAGCTCTTTCAATTTCATTATTGTATGGTTTTCCATTGTATGAACACACAATGATTTATCAGTTTTGTTCCTCATGTAAATTTGGTTTCCAGTGTTTTGTTTTCCAACATCACTGCTATCTGCATTCTTCTACATGTCATGTTATCTATATATGTAAGAGTTTCTCTAACATCTATATCTATCGATGAAATTGCTGCATCAAAGGATATGTGTTTCATAAACTTTACTAGATAATATTAAATATTATTTTTTTCAAAATGATGCTGATAATTTATACTCCTACCAGGAGTAAATGAGAGTTCTAGAAGTTTTACATTCTCAAAAATCAGCAATGTCAAATTTATAATCTTTGCCTACCTGGTAGGTATGAAATGGTATGATTTTAATATATATTTTTCATGTTATTTAACAAGGGTGTGCTTCTATTCATATATTTTTAATTAGCAATTACTTTTTCCTCATTCTGTGAAACAGCTAATTATATCTTTTCCCCTTTCTATTAGGTTTTTAAAAAATCAATTCATAGAAATTATTTATATATAATTGATAATGTGCTTTCCAGTTACATGTGCTGCACTATTTTCTATTTTATAAATTTTGTTGCAATTTATGCTATTTTTAATAAACAGTAGTACTTAATTTTACTGTAGTTAAATTTTATATTCTCTTTCATTTTGGTTTTCATTGTGTGTGGCTTCTGTAAGATATATTTTTCTATCCCAAGCTCTTGATGTTAACATTTTAAATAATGTCATCTATTTTTAAAATTTTTGACATTGGATTTAAGTGTGTAACCTACTGGTAATTATTTATGAATTCTATACCTATACTTTGGTCCTCTATTTAATTACTAAGTTATGTGTTTATGTGTGTGTACACATGCGCATGTATTTTCTTTCTTCATCAATGGGCCTGAGGTTTCTTAATGTTATTAGTATGTTCAAAAATTTGGCCTTGTTGATTCTCTTTATAAAATTTTTATATGATTAATTCCTGATTTTTACTTTCTTATTTACTTTTGTTTTATTTGAATCTATTAGATTGCTCTTTTTCTAACTTCTTAAATTATATACTTAGATAATTTTAGTCTGTCTTTTTTTATATTTATATGTCCATCTCTATATATTGCCAAAGCTGCATATCCTAAGTTTTAATATTTAGCATTTTCTGTGGTCAGTCTAAAATATTTTCTGACTCTCATCATTATTTCAACTTTATCCAACTGATTATTTAGAAGTTGATGTGGTTTGGTTGTGTCCCCATAAAAATCTCATCTTAAATTGTAGTTCCCTAATCCCCCTATGTTGTGGGAGGGACCCAGTGGGAGGTGATGAATCATGGTGGCAGTTACCTCCATGCTGTTCTTGTGATAGTGTATTCCTACAAGATCTGATGATTTTATAAGGGGTTTTTCCCTGTTTTGCTCCACACTTCGCTCTCCGGCCATGATGTGAAAACAGACGTGTTTGCTTCTCATTTCCACCATGATTGTGAGTTTCCTGAGGCCTCCCCAGCCCTGAGGAATTGTGAGTCAAACCTCTTTGCTTTATAAATTACCCAGTCTTGGCCAGTTCTTTATAGCAGCATGAGAACAGACTAATACAGAAGTGTACTTCTTAATTTGCAAATATGTTTTGCCGTTATCATTTTATTATTGATATGGGGCTTAATATTTTTTATTTTATAATATACTTTATCATTTTGGTTCTTTGATATTTGGTAAGATTTGCTCTGTAATGCTGTATATGTCCAATTTTCATAAATGTTATATATTTATCTGAAAAAATGTGCTTTCCATAGTTATACTAAATACTCCACAGGCATTTATTAAGGTCAATTATTCATTTCTTTCAAACTTTCAAGTTTCTATCAAATTTTTGCTTACTTGTTTTGTTAATTACTAAGAGAGACATGATGCATTCTCCTGTTATAGTTATGGAGGATTCTTACTATGGTTGTGGAGTATTCTATTTCTCCCTGGATTTTGTCAATTTTTGCTTTATATATTTTGAAGTTTTACTATTTGCAGTATACAAATACAACCCTGTTATATCTTCCCAGTGAATTGAAGCATTTATTACTATAAAATCACCTATTTACTTCTAGTAACAATTTTTATCTTAAAGCCTGCTTCATCAGACATTTTTTAGCTACACCAAGTTTCTTATTGGGGGTGATACTCCTTTATTGTTTTATAGGAGATTATATGCTGACTAAATATTAATTCTTTTTCTAACATTTGGTAAGTTTTTAACTCCAATTTTTACATTGCCTTTTAATTAGTATTACAATATCTTTATAAAATATTTACTTTTTTATGAATAATATCTATTTTTCTTTTTGATTTCTTATATTGTTTGTATGCACATAAAGCATTTCTTAATCTGAAGGTCATGTAGATATTATCATATAGGCGTTTCCAGTGTTTTAAAACTTATACATAAAACTGCTTATGTTCACCTGGAATATATTTTATTTTGTAATGAGCAAACAAGATCTAAGTATATTTTACTCATAGTTAACACATTACCTGTATTATGTGTTATATCATTCTTTGCCATTGATTTATCATTTTAATGTTTTATTTTCAAATAATTTTATATTTACAAAGCCACTTTGGAAAACAGTACACATATTTTCTCCCATTCTACAGGTTGTCTCTTTGTTGTTTGTTTTCTTTGATGTGCACAAGCTTTTTAACTTAATGTGATTCCATTTGTCCGTTTTTGCTTTGTTGCCTGTGCTTGTGGGGTATTGTTCAATAAATTTTTGCCCTGATCAATCTCCTGAAGATTTTCCTTAATGTTTTCTTATAGTAGTTTCATAGTTTGAGGTCTTAGATTTAAATCTTTAATCCATTTTGATTTCATGTTTTTCAGATGGCAACACAGAGATCCTTAAACCCATTCCCTAGCTCTCTCAAATATTAAAATCTTATATAACTAGTATAATTAATAATACCAACATATTATTATTGATACCTGGCTCTCATTATTGAAAATATATTTACTTATTTGCTCAATCCTATTATATGCAAGTTCCAGAATTGCTAACTCATACCTTCATGAAAAACAAATTTACAAGCCAGTATATTATAATATTCATTTACAGTTCTTTTTTCTGCTAGCCTTAATATATAATGTCAAAACACCATTTTCCTTATTTTCTTCCTTGCCCCTCTCAATGTCACTATGTTATTAATTTGGAATGATGTTAGGTTCACTTATATCTGTTTGCATTCTATTACCCCCTTCTCTGCATTCTCATTTAGTCTGTTTATCTATCTATGTATCTACCTCCATATCTATTTGCTGGTTGCATAGAATTTTATCAGTTCTGAAAATCAGAACTATTTTAAAAAATACTCAAAGAAGCTTCATCACTTTTATTGTTTCATTGTTTTTATTCTCATTACTTTGCTCTTCTCATCCCATTTTTCCCCATATCCTATGCATAACTAATCTCATTAGTTTCTTGTTCTTTCTTCTTGTTTTTGCAAAAAAAAAAAAAAATTTGTACATCTTATAGTCCCTTCCTTTTTAACATGAAAGGTAGTGTACTGTAGACATATACTCTTTAACTTTTTCTTTTTTTTTATTTAATATAGACTAGAAATCACTCCATACCAGTTTATAGCTGTCTTGTTCATCCTTTAATTTTTTAATTATCTGGGTACAGAGTAAGGGTATATATTTATGAGGTATCTCAGATGCTTTGATGCTGTCATGCAATGTGCAATAATCACATCATGGAAAATGGTGTATCCATTCCATCAAGCATTTGTATTTTATGTTAAAAACAATCCAGGCCGGGCGCGGTGGCTCACGCCTGTAATCCCAGCACTTTGGGAGGCCGAGGCGGGTGGATCACGAGGTCAAGAGATCGAGACCATCCTGGTCAACATGGTGAAACCCCGTCTCTACTAAAAATACAAAAATTAGCTGGGCATGGTGGCACGTGCCTGTAGTCCCAGCTACTTGGGAGGCTGGGGCAGGAGAATTG
>PVKV010012310.1:51447-66521 GCA_004027835.1 Alouatta palliata | reverse complement strand
ACGGTCCTCCTCACCACTCCAAATACGGTCCTCCTCACCACTCCAAATACGGTCCTCCTCACCACTCCAAATAGTCTTCCTCACCACTCCAAACACAGTCCTTCTTACCACTCCAAACTCGGTCTTTCTCACCACTCCAAACAGAGTCCTTTTCACCACTGCAAACTCAGTTCTTCTCACTACTACAAGTCCAGTAGACACCAGCATCAACTCCTTGGCCTCCTTCCCAAGGCTCACTGGGCCTCCTCTTCAATTCTGTTTTCTTAATGCCTTAATACTCCTCTTGGTCCCATATACTTGATGTTTCTAATTTCTCTTTGATTCTTCCTTCTCTCTCAAAGCAATGATAATAATATCCATATCCCCTATGATGTGTTAGGCATTTACATTGTGCCACATTCTTAACAAGCATTGGCATTTATTCTCAAAATTGACCCTAAAAGTCAGGCAGTCTTATATTCATTCTACATATGAGCAAAAGGATGGTCTGGAATTAAAATCAGGTGTGTTTTCTCCAAAAGTCTCCACTCTTGAGCTGTTGGAAAGTAATATTGCACATAAGTTAATAGCTGAGAAATTCTTTTCACCCTATCTCCATGTCTTTTTCTGCCATCTCCTGTCCTTACTCTGATTCTTTAGGCCCTTAGAGCTCCCTGCTTCCTGTCCAGCCTCATCATCTTCAGTCTTACCCCATGCTGTGTGATCACTCTTCCTTAAGAATGGATCTACTCATATTATTCTACCATCCCAAGTCCTTCAGTAGTTCCCCTTATCCCGTCTTATCAGGTCCATACTCCTGACCATAAGCCAGCGTCCCTGCACACAAGTCAGCCTGAAGAACGTGTTCTTTGCCAACTGCCCCCTATACGTCCAAACTGCAGTCTCACTGCTCCCTATCTAAAACACATATCTTCACATGTCTAAATCTATTCTTTAAGGCCCAGTTTAATTGTTATTTTTTCCCAGAAGGCTCTTTGTGCTCCATCATCATCTCCTACTTTCCCTGCCAAGCTAGAGGTGATCTTTCTCTTTCAGTTGCAGAGCACTCTATTTCCCTCTCCTCTCCTCTTTCTCGTATATATCTGTAGTGCTTTCCTCTCCCAGCCCACGCATTTATAGAACCTTATGGAAATCCTTCCCCACTAGGCCTACTGTGAGGAATAATGGGATGAAGAAATATGTAAGCCATGTAGTACAATGTTTAAAAAACAAGAATGGTATCACAATATCAATATGAGAATAAAATGTAGAAACAATAAGCCAGTCTTACTATACTTAATACATCTGTGGGGAATCCTCAGCTGAAGTAAGACGCCAAAAATTCAGTTAGAAAGTTGCTATCAAGAAAGAGCTGAGAAGTGAGACTGCCTAGGAAGCAGAAACATGCATGCCTTTTCAGAAGGGAGACCAAAGGGCTCTTGACACAGGCACAAGGGATGAGGAAGAGGGGAGGACTCTTCTTTCCTCCTATGAGTATACAATAAGAGAAACAGGATGTGGGATCTATTTAGGGAAGAGTTTTCTCCCAGCAAAAGTAGTGCTTGGGGATGAGATTACTAAGGGGAATGATGGGGTCTCTTTCATCAGAGAGCCTTAAACATTGCGTACATTGTTATATCTGCAACTGTATACATGGAGTCAGTTTCTAGAGCATTTTTCCATTTGCTAACTCTTCTGTCAGAGTTCAGGGCAGGGAATGAATAGACTCTATGCAGTCAAATCCTGAAATCTTGACTCCACAGGAAAGAACAGCGTCTAAAATATAAGGGCACAATCATAACAATGACATTTTTAGCCTTTTTGGCTTTCTAAACTCTTATCTAAAATAGGAAATCCTATTATGACATCCAACTCCCAGTACTGACTCCCCACAACATTTAATCAGTTTTGACTGAGTTTTTTTTTTATGCTTAAAATGGCATATAGCAATAGTAGAATATAGTAATTAAGAACACAGGCCTAGAAACTAGAATAGGCTCTATTTGAATCTTAGCTCTGTCACTTACTACCATGGGCCCTGAATAAGTTACACACTTCCGTGTGCCTTAGTTTTCTCATCTGTAAATAGGAACATTGTATCACTTGCCTTTTGGGGTTGTTGCTTTCACATGTGAAGACATTAGAGAAGTGCTTCATACATGATACTGCTCAAAAAATGATAATTTGTTGTTTTTACTAAAATATATGTTAAATCTTTATTCATACCATGTATTTCTTAAGTGTGTGTTTGCTGCCAGAAGGATGTATTTCTCCTTGAAAGAAGCACTTTTGTAGATGTATTAATCCTTTCAAGCCACTGAGTAAATATCAATTAGTAACCTTAAGACTTAGCTAAAAGAATTCCTTGTTCAATTTCTTAAATTTATTTATTTATTGTACTTTAGGTTCTGGGGTACATGTGCAGATCATGCAGGATTGTTGCATAGGTACACACATGGCAATGTGGTTTGCTGCCTCCATCCCCCCCATCACCTACATCTGGCATTTCTCCCGATGTTATCCCTCCCTAACCTCCCCACCCCGCACTGTCCCTCCTGTGCCCCCCGCCCGGCAACAGACCCCAGTGTGTGATGCTCACCTCCTTGTGTCCATGTGTTCTCGTTGTTCATCACCTGCCCATGAGTGAGAACATGCAGTATTTGATTTTCTGTTCTTGTGTCAGTTTGCTGAGAATGATGCTTTCCAGGTTCATCCATGTCACTACAAAGGGCACAAACTCATCATTTTTTTATGGATGCATAGTATTCCATGGTGTATATGTGCCACATTTTCCCTGTCCAGTCTATCATCGATGGGCATTTGGGTTGGTTCCAGGTCTTTGCTATTGTAAACAGTGCCGCAGTGAACATACGTGTGCATGTGTCCTTATAGTAGAATGATTTATAATCCTTTGGATATATACCCAGTAATGGGATTGCTGGGTCAAATGGAATTTCTATTTCTAGGTCCTTGAGGAATCGCCACACTGTCTTCCACAATGGTTGGCCTAGTTTACACTCCCACCAACAGTGTAAAAGTGTTCCTATTTCTCCACATCCTCTCCAGCATCTGTTGTCTCCAGATTTTTTAATGATCGCCATTCTAACTGGCGTGAGGTGGCATCTCAATGTGGTTTTGATTTGCATTTCTCTAATGATGAGTGATGATGAGCATTTTTCATGTTTCTTGGCCTTATATATATCTTCTTTTTAAAAGTGTCTGTTCATATCCTTTGCCCACTTTTGGATGGGTTTGTTTGTTTTTTTCTTGTAAATCTGTTTTAGTTCTTTGTAGATTCTGGATATTAGCCCTTTGTCAGATGGGTAGATTGCAAAAATTTTTTTCCCATTCTGTTGGTTGCCAGTTCACTCTGAAGATTGTTTCTTTTGCTGTACAGAAACTCTGGAGTTTGATTAGGTCCCGTTTGTCTATTTTGGCTTTTGTTGCCAATGCTTTTGGTGTTTTAGTCATGAAGTCCTTGCCTATGCCTGTGTCCTGAATGGTTTTGCCTAGATTTTTCTTCTAGGGTTTTTATGGCGTTAGGTCTTTTGTTTAAGTCTTTAATCCGTCTGGAGTTAATTTTAGTGTAAGGTGTCAGGAAGGGGTCCAGTTTCTACTTTCTGCACATGGCTAGCCAGTTTTCCCACACCACTTATTAAGCAGGGAATCCTTTCCCCATTGCTTGTTTTTGTCAGGTTTGTCAAAGATCAGATGGTTGTAGATATGTGGCATTGCCTCCAGGGCCTCTGTTCTGTTCCACTGGTCTATATCTCTGTTTTGGTACCAGTACCATGCTGTTTTGATTGCTGTAGCCTTGTAGTATAGCTGGAAATCAGGTAGTGTGATGCCTCCGGCTTTGTTCTTTTTGCTTAGGATTGTCTTGGTTATGTGGACTCTCTTTTGGCTCCATATGAAATTTAAGGTGTTTTTTTCCAGTTCTGTGAAGAAGGTCATTGGTAGCTTGATGGGGATAGTGTTGAATCTATAAATTACTATAAATTACTTTTGGCATTTTCACAATATTGATTCTTCCTAACCATGAGCATGGAAAGTTTCTCCATCTGCTTTTGTCCTCTCTTATTTCCTTGAGCAGTGGTTTGTAGTTCTCCTTGAAGAGGTCCTTTACATCCTTTGTTAATTGTATTCCTAGGTATTTTGTTCTCTTTGTAGCAATTGTGAATGGCAGTTTGCTCATGACTTGGCTCTCTGTTTGTCTGTTATTGGTGTATAGGAATGCTTGTGATTTCTGCACACTGATTTTGTATCCTGAGACTTTGCTGAAGTTGCTTATCAGTGTCAGGAGATTTTGGGCTGAGATGATAGGGTCTTCTAAATATACATTCATGTCATCTGCAAATAGAGACAATTTGACTTCCTCTTTTCCTAATCAAATACCCTTTACTTTTTTTTTCTTGTATAATTGCTCGGCTAGAACTTCCAATACTATATTGAATAGAAGTGGTGAGAGAGGGCATCCTTGTCTAGTGCTGGATATCAAAGGAAATGCTTTCAGTTTTTGCCCATTCAGTATGATATTGGCTGTAGGTTTGTTGTAAATAGCTTTTATTGTTTTGAGATATGTTCCTTTGATACCAAGTTTATAAGAGTTTTTAGCATAAAGGGCTGTTGAATTTTGTCAAAGGCCTTCTCTGCATCAATTGAGATAATGATGCAGTTTTTGTCTTTGGTTCGGTTTATATGGTTGATTACATTTATCGACTTGCGTATGTTGAACCAGCCTTGCATCCCTGGAATGAAGCCTACCTGATAGTGATGGATAAGCTTTTTGCAATCAGTTTTCCAGTATTTTATTGAAGATTTTTGCATCTATTTTCATCATGGATATTGGCCTGAAGTTTTCTTTTTTTGTTGTCTCTGCTGGGTTTTGGTATCAGGATGATAAAATGATTTGGGAAGGACTCCCTCTTTTTCTATTGTTTGGAACAGTTTCAGAAGGCATGGTACCAGCTCCTTTTTGTACGTCTGGTAGAATTCAGCTGTGAACCCACCTGGACCTGGACTTTTTTTGCCTTGTAGACTATTAATTGCTGCTTCAACTTCAGCCCTTGTTATTGGTCTATTCAAGGTTTCAGCTTCTTCCTGGTTTAGGATAGGGAGGGTGCAAGTGTCCAGGAATTTATCCATTTCTTCCAGGTTTACTGATTTATGTGCATAGAGCTGTTTGTAGTAATCTCTGATGGTAGTTTGTATTTCTGTGGCATCAGTGATGATTTCCCCTTTATTGTTTTTTATTGCATCTATTTGATTCTTCTCCCTTTTCTTTTTTGTTAATCTGGCTGGCGATCTATTTTGTTGATGTTTTCAAAAAACCAGCTCCCAGATTTATTGATTTTTTGAAGGTTTTTTGTGTCTCTATCTCCTTCAGTTCTGCTCTGATCTTAATTATTTCTTATCTTCTACTAGCTTTTGAGTTTTTTGATCTTGCTCCTCTAGCTCTTTCAATTTTGATGATAGGGTGTCAGTTTTAGATGTTTCCTCACTTCTCATGTGGGCATTGATTGCTATAAATTTCCCTCTAGACACTGCTTTAAATGTGTCCCAGAGATTCTGGTATGTTGTGTCTTCATTCTCATTGGTTTCAAAGAACATCTTTATTTCTGCCTTCATTTCATTGTTTATCCAGTCAACATTCAGAAGCCAGTTGTTCATTTCCATGAAGCTGTGTGGTTCTGAGTTAGCTTCTTAATTCTGAGTTCTAATTTGATTGCCCTGTGGTCTGAGAGACTGTTATGATTTCCGTTCTTTTGCGTTTGCTGAGGGGTGAGTTACTTCCAATTATGTGGTCAATTTTTGAGTAGGTGCAATTCGGTGCTGAGAAGAATGTATATTCTGTGGACTTGGAGTGGAGAGTCCTATAGATGTCTATTACATTTGCTTGGTCCAGATCTGAGTTCAAGTCCTGGATATCCTTGTTAATTTTCTGTCTCATTGATCTAATATTGACAGTGGAGTGTTAAAGTCTCCCACTACTATTGTGTGGGAGTCTAAGTCTCTTTGTAGGTCGTTAAGAACTTGCTTTATGTACCTGGGTGCTCCTGTATTGGGGGCGTATATATTTAGGATCGTTAGCTCTTCTTGATGCATTGATCCTTTTACCATTATGTAATGCACTTCTTTGTCTCTTTTGAACTTTGTTGGTTTAAAGTCCATTTTATCAGAGACTAGGATTGCAAGTCCTGCTCTTTTTTGCTCTCCATTTGCTTGATAAATCTTCCTCCATCCCTTTATTTTTAGCCAATGGGTGTCCTTGCATGTGAGATGGGTTTCCTGGATACAGCACACAGATGGGTCTTGACTTTTTATACAATTTGCCAGTCTGTGTCTTTTGATTGGGGCATTTAGCCCATTTACATTTAAGGTTAATATTGTTATGTGTGAATTTGATCCTGCCATTTTGATGCTAGTTTGATGTTTTGCCCGTTAGCTGACACGTTTTTTTCATTGTGTCGGTGGTCTTTACCATTTGGTACATTTTTGGAGTGGCTGGTACTAGTTGTTCCTTTCCTTATTTAGTGCTTCTTTCAGGAGCTCTCATAAGGCAGGCCTGGTGGTGACGAAATCTCTCAGCAATTGCTTGTCTATAAAGGATTTTCTTTCTCCTTCACCTATGAAGCTTAGTTTGGCTGGATATGAAATTCTAGGTTGATAGTTCTTTTCTTTAAGGATGTTGAATATTGGCCCCCATTCTATTCTGGCTTGTAGGGTTTCTGCAGACAGATCCGCTGTGAGTCTGATGAGCTTCCCTTTGTAGGTAACCCGACCTTTCTCTCTGGCTGCACTTCACATTTTTTCCTTCATTTCAACCCTGGTGAGTCTGAAGATTATGTGCCTTGGGGTTGCTCTTCTTGAGGAATATCTTTGTGGTGTTCTTTGTATCTCCTGGACTCGAATGGTGGCCTCTCTTGCTAGGTTGGGGAAGTTCTCCTGGATAATATCCTAAAGAGTGTTTTCCAGCTTGGATTCATTCTCTCCGTCACATTCAGGTGCATCTATCAAACGTAGATTAGGTCTTTTCACATAATCCCATATTTCTTGGAGGCTTTGTTCATTTCTTTTCACTCTTTTTTCTCTAATCTTGCCTTCTCGTTTTATTTTATTGAGTTGATCTTCAATCTCTGATATCCTTTCTTCTGCTTGGTCGATTTGGCTATTGCAACTTGTGTATGCTTCGCGAAGTTCTCGTGCTGTGTGTTTCAGCTCCATCAAGTCGTTTATATTCTTCTCTAAGCTGTTTATTCTAGTTAGCATCTCATCTAACCTTTTTTCTAGGTTCTTGGTTTCTTTGCATTGGGTTAGCACATGTTCTTTTAGCTATGAAGAGTTTGTTATTACCCACCTTCTGAAGCCTGTTTCTGTCAATTCATCAGATTCATTCTCCATCCATCTTTGATCCCTAGCTGATGAGGAGTTGTGATCCTTTGGAAGAGGAGAGGCATTCTGAGTTTTGGTGTTTTCATCCTTTTTGCGCTGGTTTCTTCCCATCTTAGTGACTTTATCTACCTGTGGTCTTGGTATTTGGTGACTTTCAGTTGGGGTCTCTGAGTGGACATTCTTTTTGTTGATGATGAAGTTATTTCTTTCTGCTTCTTAGTTTTCCTTGTAACAGGCCCCTCTGCTGCAGGACTGCTGGAGGTCCACTCCAGACCCTGCTTGCCTGGGGATCACCCGTGGGGGCTGCAGAACAGTAAGGGTTGCTGCCAGTTCCTTCTTCTGTTATCTTTGTCCCAAAAGGGTACTTGCCAGATGTCAGCCTGAACTCTCCTTTATGAGGTGTCTCTTTGGATATATGGGGGTCGGGGAGCTGCTTGAAGGAGACAGTCTGTCCCTTATAGGAGCTCATGTGTTGTGCTGGGAGCTCCGTTGTTCTGTGCAGAGATGCTGGGCAGGTACTTTTAAGTCTGCTGCAGTGGAACTCATAACCACCTCTTTTCCCAGGTGCTCTGTCCTAGGAAGGTCGGCTTTATTTATAAGTTCCTGTCATGCTGCTGCCTTTTTTCATAGATGCCCTGCCCTGCACAGAGTAGTCTAGTCATAGTCTGCCAGCAGAGGTGTTGCTGAGCTGCCACAGGCTCTGCCCAGCTGCTGTGTGAACTGCCTCGGTACTGGTGGTCGCCCTTCCCCGCACTGAGCTGGACCATCTGGGTCCAGCAGTGCTTGCTGCGAAACTCTCAATCCAGAGCGTTTCAGATTGTTTGTTTTGTTGGGGTGGTACGCACTGAGCCACATCGCCTGGCTCCCTCTCTCTGCCCCCTCCCTTTCAGTTGAATGGGCAGCTCTGTCTCCTAGGTGTTCCAGGTACCAATTGAAATGGCTGCCCACATTTGTGTGAGTTTTTGTGCACCAACCTGGCACCAGCTGAAACCGCCGTGCTGAAAACTGGTGGTGCTTTTTGGCCTGGGAATCTCCTGGTCTGTGGGCAGTGAAAATTTGTTTGGAAATGCAGTGGTCACTCACCCTCTGCATTGTTCTTGCTGGGAACTGCACTACGGAGCTGTTCCTATTCGGCCATCTTGGATCCTCCCTCTGTTCCATTATTTTTATAATCCGTCCTGCACCAGGGGCTGATTATATACGTGATCTTAGGAGACCTCCGCCACATGTTTTTACAACTGTTCTTCTTTTCATGATTAAATGACTTAAAAGTGGCTCTCTAAAAAGAAATTCAGACACTTCTGTACATTTGGGTATGGAATTACTGCTGTCACCAGGATTGATCAAAGGGATGTTAACGTAAAGGTAAGTACTACATTTGATTTTGGATGTGTTAAATTGCCTTTTTATAAAAGTATTTGTAAAAATCTTTTTTTGCCCCTAGGAATAATTCGGGTTTCACACCAGCAGACACAGTTGCTATCATTTTCTGTTCTACACACAAATCCCTCACATTAGGTAAGTGATTCACAGAGTTAAAAATCATATATTACCCTCATATAGTTATATCTTATGATTTTGAAATTCAAAGAACTCTTCAAATTAAATGGAATGGGATATTGTCCATGCTGTTAGATAAGGAACAGTAGCAAAGTGAGGGTGGGTCATTGCTTTGAAATTCTGTTATTTGATTGAACAAATCTCTATGGGACAAAATTAATACTGTAAAATTTAACATGTTTTCAATTCTCATGAAAGATTATCAATGTAGAATGTTAACGTTAGAGCACGGGTGGAGATGCTGTGGAAACTACTTCTAAAAAAGGAATTGACAAAATTTTGCTTTGGAAGGCCCTAGAGCTGTCCCTGGAAAAGATTAACTTATTTTCCGGCAGCTTAGAGCAAGGTGGGAATAATGTTATTACTCTAATTTGATATTGACATTAGTTTGATGCTCATTTCTGAATGTTATTTCTATAAAGAAACAATATAGTTATCATTAACTCAATCAGATTAGCACTAAAAGTGAAATAAGTATTTATTTAATGGACAAAAATGGATTAAGAAGAAAACTGCTGTTTTCTACTTAGCTTTAACCAATTAGTGCCATTATCCCAATAACCTGTTAGACATTCAGAATCTATGTTTTTAGTCATTAAAAGTCATTAAGTAACGAGAAGCTTTATTGAAATATGCATCAGTCACAAACTCCTTGGGGTGGTGGGCATGTTATGGCAAAAACTCATACTAAAAATTTCTCTACATTTTGGCATGTGAGTCACTTAAGAGAATGAAGAATCATTACATTGTTCTTAGTCTGCTTATGTTAAGGAAAGTCAGTCTGTGAACTAGAAAATGAAGACATTTCATAATGTTTTTATTAATCCCAAACATATTTGTCTGATAGTCTACTATCAGTCTTACCCAGTTTGGAAAATGACTGAGAAATTGGGCAAACCCTTAAGGAGCAGTTGTTACTGAGTGCTTCAGCTTATTTGAATAGACTGTATGTATACTGTCCATGCACTGCTGTATTTTTGCATTTGTGTAGCTATAATCGTCATTAAATTGAAGTTGAAACAGTCTTGGAAGCCGTATTCCAATCCTAATTTTGTGACCCTGAACAAATCAGTTAACCTCCCTGAACCTTAGCCTCTTCACCTGTAGAAGGGGCAGAATAATACTTATTCTGTAAGGCTGCTGTAAAGATTCAAGTTAAAATTGTTTAAGTACCTAGCATAGCACTGGGTAGATCATAGGTAGTCAATAAATGACAAGATGTGTACAATAATCGCACTGTGAACAGATTGCTGTGGACTACGTGAGACAGCCCATCCGAGAGTTCGCTGTGCCGCCTGCCCTTACTCTATAAGGTGTAGCTATTCTTATCAATTACTGATAACTATGTTGGTTATAACTATGTTACCACTTCCAAGGCTGTAGTCTCCTGACCCCTGGTCTTAGAGATTTTCACGTAACCAGTATGTTTTAGTTCTTGACCTCAAGGAAATCATCTTTCCCACGTGTGATATTGTCATGTACTGTCTTGTGTCTCAGGTCTTCTAAAACGTTAGGGACTTTTATAAAAGTTAGTGAGTCCAGATGTACAGAGTGCAGGGACCGAATGGACCTGCATCCTTAGAGCACAGGCTGAACCGTGGCTGCACCAAATACATTCCCACATTTCTGCAATGGGCTTGCAAACCTGACCCACTTTTCTTTTCTTTTCTTTTCTTTTTTTTTTTTTAATTTTACTTTAAGTTCTGGGATACTTTTAAGGACTTGCTTTTGTCAGGAAAACCAAAAAGGGTTTTCTCTGTTTCTCTATGATGTTCCTCTGTGCCAGAGCTGGTTGTACCGAACAAAGACGGGACGCATACCAAGGAAGCACACGGCAGTGCGATCGGTGTGCTTTTCTATAAGCAGAATATCCACCCATTCAGGGTTTCTTGTCTTTTTTATTTTTCTTAATCCCAAAGTCATACTTTTCTGTCCTTCATACTTTCCAAAAGCTGATTTTCAGGCAAATAGATAGGTGCTATAAAGTAGTTGTTTTGCTGAAAAGTGTTGGGCTAAATTGGATTTCTGTTGCCTTTTGCAGTGTTCTACCATGAAATAGATCCTCCGGTAAGATGCTGTGCTAGTGTGATATCTACATAATTGTGTACATTAATCCTTAGCTACTTTTATAACATGACAGACATAGGCTCTCCTGGAATTATAAGACCTAAATACTCAGCCTCACTCTTCCACTGATATTTTCCTGGGACTCAGTTTCCTTGGTTCTAAGATTAGGTAATTTTACTTCCAGCTCCAATATTCTGTCATCCCTTGATCATCTTTGGCTTCTGTCTTGCAGTCTCTTAGGTAGTATTTATAAACATGTCCTCTTGCTGCTCCCTTATCTCAGACAGATCACCCCTATTTCCACATACAACAAGGGATGTTTAGATGCTAATGCTAGAACAGCCTT
The DNA here is from genome assembly GCA_004027835.1 of Alouatta palliata. Classification (NCBI taxonomy): domain Eukaryota; kingdom Metazoa; phylum Chordata; class Mammalia; order Primates; family Atelidae; genus Alouatta; species Alouatta palliata. Next base: position 55,177 of record PVKV010012310.1, on the reverse strand, counting down.
GTTAAGCACTATAAATTGACTGTATCCATTTCCACAGGATCCAATACATGTCACCCTCTACTGGTGACCTCACATCTCTGGTACAAAGGACAGGCCATGACAGTGACCTGAGATACAGGCTAATGATAGTCCTAATGGAAATTCTTTTTCATTTGTTTTTAGTTTTAAATAAGCTTTATTTTTTTAAAGCAGTTTATGCTTCACAGCAAAACTGAGTAGAACATACAGAGATTCTCACATATCGCTTGATCCCATACACACACAGCCTTCACATTATCAGTGTCCCTGCGTGGAAATGCAAGAACATCACAAGGAGTATGAAGAATTCATAGTCCAGAAAGCAAGAGGAAATTTTAGGTAACGTCATTTACAGTTATATATTCTCTCACCGCTCACATGAAGATGAAATATAACAGATTATGATATACCTACTTGGTATATTTTAAAAATGCATCTTTCCCTTTGTAGTCACTGTCGTGTTTCTTCTGTTTATATATGTGTGTGTGTATACACATCTTTAACATCTCCCATAGAATACATTTAAGGGAAACATGAAATGCCATTCATTATTACATCTAGTATTTGTATTTAAGAATAAATCATTGCAGGCCAAGAGGTAACCATGTAACTAATGAACCAAAGATGAAAACTCTTGCTTGAGAAGCTTTCTGAATATCCCTTGTATACACCTTCGACTTATTTTATTGTTCTTGCTTTTGCCCTGTCTCAGTCTCTTTCATGTACTTGCATCTACACACATGCTGAATTTGATTCATTGCTTTTATTAGTGCATTTGCCATTGATTGATTAGTTCTTCCTATTAGTACTTTTTCTATTGATTGATTGCAGATGAAGTGACTATTTGACCTTTAATTATGAGGCTTCCTATTGAAAATGACATTGAGCTATGGCTTCACATAATCCATCTGGAAAGCCTGACATGATGCCATTCCCTGGAGTTCGTTCAGGAAGAAAGAGGAGGCCTGAAGGAAGTGCAGAGCTATCACTGTGCTTCATCTAAAACAATGCTACAGGGCTTATTTGCTGCCCTCCTATAGTTTCAGCTCAGGGTTGGAGGTAATTTTATATTTTGTCAAGATCGCATCACTTGCTGTGGGTTGCCAGAAAATCCATGAACTGTCCCAAATTATTCTCTAGTTTGATGGCAATTTTTGTGTAATAATGAAAAGATATTTTACATAGCAGAGATTGAAGAACAGCTTGTATCCTAGTTAATAATGGCTCACTTCACAGTCAGTCAATAGATCTCATCAAGAAAGGAATTAAATCCAAGATATCCTGTGGAATTGGTATTTTACTTTTATCTTATTTATCTTTTTCTTTTGAGTATTCAAACCACTTTGCTTAACTAGAGTTCCAATATATGCAGAAAACTTTCTCCCTACACTTAGCAAGCAATTGTTTCAGGGCATTTGAGGTCCTTAAGCATGTTTGTATTAGTTTTTAATGTTTTTAAATAGCAAACTGAAAGCACATACCCTCAGAGTATGTCAGCTGACTATTGGCAGTCAATGGTGAGACTCCAAATTTTTTCTTATTTCCAAAAGCACTTCTGAATTGAATGAATGCTACTTAAATTTTAAGTAGAGTATCATCATCAATGCTTATTAAAAGTTCACTGTATATCTTGTTGTTTACAGACACTTGTGTACAAAGGCAAATCAAGGCAACTATTCCTTACAGTGTTCATATGTACTGAAGTATGGGTCTAGCTGCAGTTACACAGCTTAGCTATGACAAGAAACGGTGCATTAAGCTAAAAGAATATAGCTTTCTGGTAGACAGGACTCTGGAAAGAGTAGAAAAAGCACATCCTGATTCTAGTCTGGATTCGTCTTCCAATTCTCTCCCCAAAAGCTGGAACAAATCAATTAACTGCCGTGGTCCTCATTTTCTCATCCATGCAATGAGAAGACGGACAAAATGATGCTTGAGATTCCTTCCAGTATTAACTTTCTGTGAGTCTGTGACTGATATTTCTGCTCTATGAAATAAGTTTCCCTATTGTATGTGCAAAAGAAATGAGTTATTGAAAGGAATAGTTATGTAAATAACGTTAAAATATTACAGGAAAGGAAATATCACTGTAGCTTCTTCTTAAAGAGGTTGAAAAATAATCCTCAGACCCTGCGAAGTCTCTTAAGAGAAACACAGTCTTAAAAGGATCTTGTTTTCCATTTGATTGGAATTTTTTTAGGAATGTTAAAGAATTACCTACAACTTGGGCTCAAAGTCTCATTTAATAACATTTGAGTCATTTTATCAAGAGGAAATTGAATTGAAATACAAAAGTTTGCATTTCCAGTGCTATTTTCATGCAAAGCCTACTCTGCTTGGCACATAAAAACTCTTAATAAAACTACTCGATAATTGCACAATTACTTAAAGCTCTTAACCCTGTAAATACTGTTACATAAACAATCTTGAATATTAGCAAGTCAGTAATTGTTGCCTTCTTGTGCATACAAATAAATGAAAGCATAGAAAAAAAAATATTTCAACTTGTCCCAGATCATATCTCAGAAACTATATCCCAGGCCTCCCAACTTCCAGAACTACATTGGATTATAAAACATAAAAATACTTGGAAGACCAAAAATTGTTCCACTAGTTCCAAGTATTATAAATGTTCAATCTTGGTGTGGGTTTCAATCGTTTAAAAAAGAAAATTATTTCTGATTACACTGCTGTTATAAGACAGTTTTAAAATGCTGAACATTTATAATTGCTCCCATAAACATAGATCTCCATGTGGCCCAGTCATAAACTGGTACTCATTTCTTACATTTTCTTTATTATTGATAAAAAGTTATATTCTATTTAAAGGAGATCTAGTGAGCCAGGCTTACCTTTCGTGAGGCAACACTGTCTGCACCCCATTCTTGCAAACTAGGAGCCACAAGTGCTGTTTCACAATAACCCATTAAGGGAGAAATAGAAATCCAGAGGAATGACAGAAAATAGAAGACTATCTTTGGAGGATAGCCATAAATATATTTCTGTCATGCAATTTCTTCCAGAGTTACAGTTCTATGAGGAAAGGCAGTTTGGGAGTCTTTGCCATTTGACAGATTCTTAAAGACGCTGCTAAAATTATGGACCTACTAGATTTTTACCACCAGGCTAAAGAAAAGTGAGGGAGTATCTGTCATTTTGTGCTATTTTCTGATCCACATAAAGAAAGAGAGAAATGTAAGTTCTCAAACAAAGTGATAACAGTAATATTCTTTGGAGATTTTTGAACTATTTTTGGTTTGGATTTTGTATTCTGAATTTGGTGTCTGAAAATCACTGCTAGCATATCTAGACTTCATAATCAAAATATAGAAAGTCCCCAGGGTTCTAGACAGCAAATATGAAATTGCAGCTGTTAAAACTTCTCTAAAAGATCTCCAGCTTGACCCTCAACTACCATTCATCTTAGTGATATGCCAGATGTTCGCCCTGACACTCCCATGCTCCTTTCCTCCTCTTCCTCGTCAAATGTTTTTTTTGTTTTGTTTTGTTTTGTTTTTATATATACTTTTTATTGCATTTTAGGTTTGGGGGTACATGTGAAGAACATGCAAGATTGTTACATAGGAACACACATGGCAGTGTGATTTGCTGCCTTCCTCCCCATCACCTATATCTGGTATTTCTCCCCATGCTATCCCTCCCCAACTCCCCACCCCCTGCTGTCCCTCCCCTTTTTCCCCCCAACAGACCC
>PVKV010012310.1:18522-51347 GCA_004027835.1 Alouatta palliata | reverse complement strand
ATGGACACAGGGAGGGGAGCGTCAAATGTTTTTAACCACAACCTACATTTAGAAATATGTTTTACAATGTGATCCAGAATTGATCTTGCAGCTTACTAATGGGTTGTAATCCAAGGTCTAAAAAAGATTGCTTTATACCTTGCTTAGCGAGAAGGTTTTATCTTCTTCCTCAAATAGTTACCAGGTAGGCTTTGGTTTCTGCTATCCCTTTTTCAGCGAAATTTTTTTTTAGATGGGGTCTCACTCTCACTCAGGCTGGAGTGTAGTGGCATGATTATAGCTCACTGCAGCCTCCAACTCCTGGGCTCCAGCCATCCTCCTACCTTAGTCTCCTGAGTAGCTGGAACTACAGGCCTGAGCCAACATACCTGGCTAATTTTTAAAAATTTCTTGTAGAGATGAGGGTCTCATTCTCTTGCTCAGGCTGATCTTAAACTCCTGGCCTCAAGTGATTCTCCCCACCTCAGCCTCTCACTGGGGTTACAGGTGTGAGCCACTGTACCAGGACTTCACTGAATTTCAACCCAAATTTCTGATACCATGTAGGAAGCAGAGCTAAATTAAGACTTAATGTGATTCTTGATTTGCATAATGTAAGATTACTTTTATTTAGATTATTATTTTATTCAGCTTATGTAACAGAGTTTTTATACCTTTTATTGATTTATTCAACATGTTTTCAATAGTAATAATAATAGTGGCAAACATTAATTGGGTATTTAATAGGTAAACATTGTGCTAAGTGCTAGTTACATAAAGTAATTTACTTTAAAATACTTCTCTATGGACAGTGTGGTAATTATGTATGTACTTGTTAGTTTAGACTTCAGTGCCAGGAACAGCCAATTGCTCTAATAGAAAATTCTCACTGTAGTGTTCAGCCACAACTTTATCAGAAAGGAAATACTCCAGAGGCAGCTACAACAAATACTTTTGTTATTTCTCTCTATCCACCAGAGACCTTACTAATTAGCATAATGAATTCAGAAACAGGTTTTGATTGGTGAAATTACTGACTTGTTACTTTGTATGATAAATGTAAGGAATGGGTTCTCATTAATGAGTAGACTGCCTAAAAATTTGAGAGAGACTTGCCACTTGCTTAAAGAATCTGGCAAATCCTGTAATCTGCATATGAAACCCTCAGGGATGTGCTAGGGTGATCCCTACCTCATTTTGTGTCCAGCTACTGTTGGGAGGATCTGTGGTTTCTTGAAGCTGACTGGAAGAGTGACCAAATTCTGCTCTGGAATGTCACTGTGTACCTTTGAGGGACCTCTCATGCAAGGTGCTATGAAAGCATGTAAAAGATCCAAGCTGAGACAGCCATTTTATATGGTAGGTTGCACAAAATATTTTTGTGTTTACTAGTATATGTTGAGTTATGTATATTTATATATATTTATAATAAGTAAATATTTATTTTATATTTATAAATATTAAATATATTTATATATATTTAACTCAACATATACTAGTAGTTAAACACAAATGTATATATATATATGGGAAAAGCTTACTTTCACTAAAACCTGCTGGCAAAGTTGTAGTAGTATAGCTAAGCTTCACCTACCCTAAACTTTCTTTGGCCACTATAGCTTATCTGCTAGAAAGAATCCAGCTTGGTGCAGGTCACTTCCCCTAAGTACTTTGCAGGCACCAGCTTGCATGACTTCCACAATCATACTAGGTAAGGGAAGTTCCCAAGTGATCCATAACTTGCCCAAGCCACATGATCCCAAGCGGTATGTAGTGAGAGTTCTGCAGAAAGAGCCCTGTGCTGTGAAACATCTCAACCCCGTGGTCCGCTGGTTATGAAAAGTTCAGACTAGCTGATCTCTGCGGCTCTTCTAGCTCTACTGTTCAATAATTCTCTGATTTTGAAGGGCTCAAGTATGTAGCTTTAGAATCTTGAGCCCTTTGGAAGGGCACCATAGACCAGCATTTCTCAAAGGGTGATCCTCAAAATTATAGCTCATCATTTCCTAAAAGAAATAAAATTAAAAAACAAAACAAAACAGATTTGCTCAAGCCTACCGATTCTGAATTTTAAGGATGAAACCCTGGTGTCCAACACATGTAACACATTTCAGAAGAGGGTATCATGCATATTAAAGTTTGAAAGCCATCCATTATTGACATTTAGAGTCACCTCTCAGGTTTCAGATGTGCTAGCTCATGCACCCAGATTCTTAAGGAAGCTTTGATCTAGCAGAATATTCAGGCAGATTTTGTGTAGCTGCATTCTGATGATGGCAGGAACCAGTTTCAGTCAACTCTGAGCGGTTGGTTGTTGTTTTTCTTACTTTAGCCTGGCCACAGTATAGCTCACTTTTAAATACTTTATGTTACATCATCAGTCAAAAGAAGCTCCTTAAGACATAACTGCTCATGACATACTACTAAGTATCGTATAATAATAAGCAATAATTTTTTCAAAAAACTGCAATAGGCCAGGACTCTAATTTCCAGGAATTACCCTCTTCCTCATTCCATGGTTTCAATATATGATATTGTAGTCCTGGGAAGGATAAAACCCTGGCTCCAGTTTTTCTAATCTGTAGCGGGGGTTACCATATTTTGCCTAACGTCAAATGTCCTTTTGAGTTTCATTTGTATTAATCTGGTTAAACAACAGCATTTGGATGTGAAAGTATGCCAGTATTTTATTAATATAAGATATAATCCAGGCCAGGCGTGGTGGCTCATGCCTATAACCCCAACACTTTGGGAGGCCGAGGTGAGTGGATCACCTGAGATCAGGAGCTTCAAACCAGACTGGCCAACATGGTGAAACCCCATCTCTACTAAAAACACAAAAATTAGCCAGGCATGGTGGCAGGCACCTGTAATCGCAGCTACTTGGGAGGCTGAGGCGAGAGAATCACTTGAACCTGGAAGACAGAGGTTGTAGTGAGCCAAAATCATGCCACCACACTCCAGCCTGGGTAACAGAGTGAGATTGTCTCAAAAAAAAAAGATATGGCCAAAATACCTACTAGCACTCACTCCAGAAGGGGCTTGCTTTCTTTAAGATCGTGTCTTCCTGGTACGCTGAGGGCAAAACTGAAGCATATTTAAAATAAATTCAGAAAACCATTTGAAAGTTATTCTTATACAAATCCCTTTATGAAAGGGAATCTATGTGATTTTTTAAAAAAAAACTCTCACAACACAATTACTGTGGAACGATTTTTTTTTTTAATGAAAAAGAAAGAAAACAAGTGATGGACTCACCACTTCCCAGGAGTCAGTGCTCTGAAAGGGGCAGCTGACCGAATATAATGGTGAGCGGTTACCAAGAGCACAGAGCTTGTAAGCAGATGAGGGCCAGCGGGGGTTTGGGCAGCATCAGCGGGAGGGAGTTTCAGGTCCCAGGGAAGTCCACAGCGTCACCATCTGTAGTGTTTTAGAAGTGCTGTACACCTCATCCTGAATGATCTCAGTGACAAGCCCCACCTTGGCCAGTCCTGGTAGACTGCTAAATACAAGCCCCCTCATACTATTTCATAATGCTACTTCTTATAATAATAATAATGACAGCAACAACAATAGTAACCCTAATAGCTTTCATTTTGGGGGTGCTCACTCTGTGCCATGTACTATTCTAGCTACTTCCCATACACTGTCTCACCGGAAACCTCCAACCACCATTTGAGAGTTATTTTAACCTCATTCGAGGCAGATGTGGAAACTGACGGGGATTAGGGTAAGGTCATCTGCTCATATAGCTGGTGGGTGGCACAGTCAGGATTTAAACGCATGTCTCTAATTTCAGAGCCCACCTCCTTTCCATCACACCACCCAGCCCTCTAGAAACACCTGTGAGTGGCATGTTAGCTGTCTGCTGCTCGCTTAGCCTGAGTGATGGAGCAGGAAAAAGAGGGGCCAAGTGCTTGCATGTGTCAGCTTCATTGCAGCTAAGCTCTAGCTGCAGTTGTCACCTACAGCTCCATAGCAAGGAGACATGAAAAATCCCATGTATTGTACAGTGGCACCTCACAGTATATTGAATCCTTGTCACTGTGTTTCCTAATGACAGCTCTTAGCGTTAGAAGCTTTTAATTCCGAAGTTTCATATTAATTTCAAACTAAAAAAAAACCCTTGTAATAGAGGTAACTCTAAAGAGATTAATTTTACACATTAATAATCAACTCATATGTCCTCGGTGCTCCTGAAAGAGAAATTCCAAAGAAATGAGGAGCACACTTTCTGTTGTTCCGGAGCTTGTCCCTTCTGTTGAAGACTCTGCCACACCCCGATTAGAATGGCCTGTTTCCTGGAAATCCCTGTTCATCTGTGCACTCACTGTCAGTTGCAGAGGGATTTCTTTATTATTATTATTAATATTTAGAAAGTTTGCCTCTAGCAGTACTAAAGTGTGTATCACAAAACAACACTCACTGACTGCGTTTGAAGTAAGACTCTCACCCAGGAGAGCCCATCCGCTTGAAGTTTGTATCTCTCAATTTCAACTTGCAAACAGAGTCGATGAAAAACAATTGTCCTTTCAGAGCTGCATCTCTCCAATTATTTATTTGATCATGTCTCTTCCCAGAAGTTCTCTTAATTGAACCAGACACTATAAACCAGGTTGGGTGTCTTTAATGACAGCCTGCTCCATGCTTCTTTACAGTAAAGAATACATGAGCCTACAGCTGCAAAGCAAGGGTAACACTCCCCTTCTGTATCCCCATTTACAGCCCCCTCCAAACAACTCCAGCCAGAAATTAAAGTTAGCTGCCCACTTTTTCAAACTGTGGGGTACCCAGTAGGTTTTCGACAAGTTACCCTGGGGGCAGGAGGAGATACAAAATTGGATACAACTCAAAGGATTCCTGGGCCCCAGGAAGCCAGCTGATCTGGAATGTCTTCTGTGCTAAAGCTGAGCATGTTAATGAAATTGTAGCTGTGACACCTCCCAGGGCTGCCTTTGCTACAAGTTTGCTCTATGCAGTGCCAGTGAAAGGATGCTTTTAAAACATAATCTACTTCATCCATTCATTCATTCAGCAAGTGTTTATTTGGAACCTACTATGTGCCAGGCCCTGCTCTAAGCTGTAGGGGTACAGCAGTGAACAAAACAGCAAAAAAGTTCTTGCCCTCATCTAGCTTCCTTTCCAGTGGGAATAAGCAGACACTTGAATACACAGCACGTCAGATGGTGGTAAGCGATGGAGAACAAAACAAAAAGGAGAGTAAGGAGTGCCAGGGCGGAGGTAGGGAAGGATTCAGCCTTAAAGGGCACATTGGATCAAAATACTCGAAGGAAATAGGGAGCAAGCCTGTGGATATTTAGGGGAAGGAGATTCCAACCAGAAGGAAGAGTGGAGGCAAAGACCGGAGACAACAGTGCGTTTGGCTTGTCGGAGGAAGGAGAAGGAAGCCAGTCTTGGGAGCAGAATAAGTGAGAGAGATAGGAGACAGGGGAAAGGTAACGAGAGGGGCCAGTAATGTTGTGTTAGGCCTTACCGGCCATTGTAGGGACTTGCCTCTTACTCAGAATGAGAGGGGAGCCCTTGGAGGACTTTGAATTGACAAGAGACAAGATCTCACTTCTGCTTTGAAAGAATCCCTGTGGTTGCTCTGTTAAAAGTAGACTGGGGTTTGATGGGAGCATGCAGCAGTGAGAAAAGAAGACTCAAGAAAGAAGCTTTAATCCAGACAGGAGTTGAGGGTGGTTTGGTCAAAGGTAATAGGAGTGGAAGAGTTGAGAAGCTTTCGAGTTGAGGTATATTTTGAACACAGAACTAATAGGAATTGCTGGTGAATCAGATATGAATGTAAAAGAAAGGAATTAAAGATGTTTGGCCTGAGGGGTAGAAAGAGCCACTTATTGGATTAGGGAAGCCTGCAGAGGAGCAGATGTTAGCAGCTGAAAGTGATGTGGAAATAGATCAAGAATTTGGATTTGCACATATGAAGCTTGAGATGTCTTTTTCACATCCAGTGGCGTCTGGAATCCTGACCCAGGCTGAAGTTTGCAGCCTGTGAATGTTATTTTAGGCTATCAAACTGGATGAGATCATTAAGGGAGTGTGTAGATAGAGAAAATAGCTCCACAGACTGAGAACCTGAGATACTCCAGAGAACAGAGAGGATATGGAATTATTTTAATAATGAAATGATATGAAAGTCTAAATCAGCCAGACCTATAGACACCCAAACTTGCAAGAAGAAAACCCTTATTCTTCTCCTATCCCTCAAGGTTGAAGTGAACATTAAATCAGAAAGTAGATGTGAAGACACTTTCAAATATTAAAAGGTCTGGAAGTTATTTAGTACCATGTGCTAGGCACTGCATTAAGCACTTAATTTGCCTTTTTATCGCATGTAATCTTTACAACAGCCCTGCACAATAGCTATGATTTATTTCATTGTCCAAACTAGAAAAGCAGGCCTCAGAGAGGTCAAATAACTCACCCCAGTTCTCTTACAAGCAGAGCAGACGCACCAAGGCTCATCTGTCAACCTTCAGAGTCCTCTGCCTCCACCTGAATACCAGACCTGCCTCTTTAACCTGGCTCACATCAGAATCACCTGGGACCTGTGCAGTACTAGTCATGTCAGGACCCACCCAACACCTGTTAACTCAGTCGGTCAGGACAGGCCCAGGCAGCATAGCTTTTAGAAGCTACCCAGATGACTCAATGTGTGGCGGAAGCTGAGAACCACTGCATTTAGACTAGTTTACTCTGTTTTTGTTTTTGTTTGAGACGGAGTCTCGCTCTTGTTGCCCAGGCTGGAATGCAAGCGTGCAATCTCAGCTCACGGCAACCTTCGCCTCCCAGGTTTAAGCCATTCTCCTGCCTCAGCCTCCCAAGTATCTGGGATTACAAGCATGTGCCACCATGCCTGGCTAATTTTGTATTTTTAGTAGAGATGGGGTTTCTCCATGTTGGTCAGGCTGGTCTCGAACTCACGACCTCAGGTGATCCGCCCTCCTCAGCCTCCCAAAGTGCTGGGATTACAGGCGTGAGCCACCGCGCCTGGCCTAGACTAGTTTACTCTGTATGCATTATGCTCCACTAGGTTCCAAAAAGAATGCAAGATGGGTTACCAAAACTGACCATTTGTGTACTGGTTCTGCACCAGAATTAGTTGTGCCATAATTAGATATGTTAAATATTCAGAGGAGATAGAAAAACATCATTATTTTCAGAAGTGACTTTCAGGGTTTTTTAAAATTTCTTCTGCCTAGAAGTCTTCTAAATGATGTCCTAATTGCCAGATGTTTATATTATTGAGAATAAATAAAGGCCAAGAGTAGGTTATCAGGACATCATCTAGGTAAGATAAACCACAGAAACCTGAGTCAACCTTTTTAAGAGACGTTGATCTAAGGATAAATAAGTCAGGTTTTTAATACCCAAAACTGCCTTGTTCTTTTATGTCAGAAGGAATCTCTTCTGGGGCTCTTGTTCGACATAAACATGGTACCATGAAGAGAAAAATTACTGCCAGAAGGTAATCAAAGGTCATGTTGACAAAACAAAACAATGTATATTAAAAATCGTTAATGTGCATTTGAGTCACAGCCTACTCACATTTACTTTTTAACTAATATTTGGAAGCCTTCCAAAATTTCCACTGTCTCAAGATAAGATTAGCAATGCAGCCTTTCAGGGAAACCTACATCTAGGTTGTAGGGCAGTGGCAGAGTTGAGGAAAGCTCATGCCACACCATCCAGCTTCTCTTTGCATCAGACTCAAAAGGTTCAAGTGTTTTTCTTCATTTATATAAAAATACATCTAAAATAACGCTGTAAAATTGGACAACAGTTCTACAGCCAGTCAGAAGGGGCCAGTTCTGTGTTGGTGACCAGTTGAATATAGTCTTTTGACCTTGCATTATTTTTGTCATATGAAATTCTCAATCTATTTTGATGTTTTCACATCCTGTGAGTATGAATATGAGCCAGATTGTCTCTTTACAAGACTAAACAACTCTTCATTCACAGCCTAGAAAAGGAAAAAGTCATCTCACTACTTCCTGCTAACTCTGTCTCCACAAAAACATTGACCCCTCCTGGAAGACACAGTCAGTATTTGAACGACGTCTTCATGGCTCAGTTCTTTAATTCAGTCTTGAATTCCCTGTTTGCTAATTACTCCCACAATGCTGTCAGACAGGTGAGGGTGTACCTAATTTTCCGAGGCAGAAACCTTCAATTGGTAGAGTTAAATCTTTCACTGTCAGCATCTGGTGAGTCGGCTCAGGCCATTCATTAAACATCTTTTCCAATCAGAACATGCCTGTTTCAAAACAGAAGTAACACCAGCTGCTCATTTTGGTCTTTTCTTGCATCTTTATTTACATAAAACTTTCAGCAAAGTGATGGGGTTACAGCCTGGGTAATTGAAGACTAAAACACAGTTTTTAATTTTCCTAATGTCATAAAAATGGTCATCAACCAAACTTTATTCCAAGCAAATAAAAGCCTGCCAAGTAATAAGCACCTTTATTAAAAAAGACATCTCTCTTGCTTTAAGAATTTCCTTGTGTAACTATGATTCTCCTTGCATTTTACCCTCCATTATTCTATCTTACTAAAAAGCACTCCTTGCACCCCTTTTCTAGGGTTTCTAAGTAGTTTGACAAATTCTTTCCAGGTATTTCAGGCACATAGCATGCTGAGGAGCGCAGACTCTAAAAGCCAGTCTATATTCGCACCTTAGCTGTGTTCTGATGTTAACTGTGTGTGGCTTTGAGCAAATTTCTGTTTATCTGCTGCCTCAGTTTCCTTGTCTGAAAAGTGAGGATAGCAGTGGTAGCTCCGCTCGTCATGGATGTGAGGAGTGGGTGAGCCGATGCTTGCATACTCTCAGAGCGGTGCCTGGCACATAGTGAGTGCTGTGGAAGTATTGGCCACAATCAGTATTCTGCCTTACCAACAACAAATGAAAACCCAAAATATCTGTGAACTCCAGATAACGTCCTGTGTAAGGTGTGATAAATGGAAGACTAGAACATGAATAATGCTCTCTTTTTTCTAAAAGTCTTGGGTTACTAGAAAGATCGTTCCTTTCTTTTAATAATGGCCTTAGACATCAAGTTTATGACCTGTCTTTGTTAATTTTGCTTCTTTTCCATGCCTAATTCCTCTTTTTGGATAGAGGAATATTTTTGAAATATGAGGGAAGGCCAAGTCTCTTAGGAAAGTTTTACATAAACATCTGCTTAACATAGCTGAATAGCTCCTGACTACACCAGAAAAGAAGTCTCAGCTTCCAGTCTTTTTAATTGTAGACAGGAAGTGGGGCAGGAGAGCAATGGGAAGGCTCCATGGGAAAGCAGTTTCCTGGTGGGTAGCAAAGAGAACGTTTGTGTCCAGTATGTGCAGCGTGTTTGGCTGACACATCCTGTGTGGATCTCAACACGTTCCTTTCCCTCATATGCCACCCACAGAGATAACCCTGAGACAGTTTCCAGGCTTCAGAGGCTGGAAACTAAAATTCTGTTAGCACATATCTGGTAAATTGGTGCGATATTGTCCTGTTTTTCTGCCAGAGCTCTAGCAGAGAGGGTTTGTCAGACATCCCAGAGGTGCTGCTGTTGACTTTGTAATTAGCAATGTGGAAATCCTAAATCACGTAGGTTCTGTGAACCCAATCCTAGGACACTGCGAAAACCATTAAAGAGGTCTAATTTGCATATGCCATTTAGCTGCACCTCATTTTGGAGATGATTCTTTGTATAAAAAGGATAAGCATGTTCTCTTCTGTGTCTCACAAAGCAGCAGTAGAGATTCTGATGCTGTGGTGGGGTCCTACCGGAGATAATCTGGCAGTTTTTAGTTAAAGATGGAATCACACACACACACACACACACACAGGGGAGCAAAGAAAACATAAATCACAGGCAAGAGTAAGGGCAGTACAATCTGCACATGAAAATACCGTGGAGAATTTGAGCAAAGGACCCGTCACTTAGATGGGGGCAATGAGAGCAGGTCACATGTTCTGTGAGGACTTTGCAGAAAGTTGAGTTGCCAGCCTTTGGAAGGTTCCAGAATGGGTTTGGGTAAAGTCCTGGAATAGCCAGAGTACGCGCAGAAGGGAATTCTGGGAGCTGTGCAAATTAAACCCGCTTGGTCCAAAAAGCCACATCGTAGGCTGGTGTAGGGGCGGCAACACACTGATCTCACAGACAAGTCATACCCACCAACCTGGAAGGAGGTGGCCTTTCTTTTGACACTCTATGATAGGGAGAGAAAATTAGAATAACTAAACTGCTCACTGAATTCATTTTACCTAACATCTTTTTTCATACAGCAGTGCTGCATTTTCCCACTGCCCTGTGTCATGATCTTGGTATTGCACGTAATTTGCTGTTTGCCTGACTTTGGCATGTACAGTCTGTCTCGTCTCCCTATTAAATAAGAACATAAGCTCCCATGAGGGCAGAAAATTTTGAGGTATTCACTGCACCTAGAAGAGTGGCTGGCACGTAATGGATGAACACTTGCTATATACCAGACATTTTGCACTATTTTATTCTTTATTTTCAAAAAATCCAAAAAGCTATGAAGTAGGTACATTTCATGCATGTAAAAACAGGTTAAATAACTTGTCCAACCAAGGTCACACAGGTGGTAAATGGTGGACACGAGATCCAAACCCAGGGCTCTCTAACTTCTGCACCAGGCTTCTTAACTGCTACACTGTTCAGCCTCAGGCATGCTGCTGGATATTGTAAATGATAAATCCCTGCTTGGAACACAGCTATTATTACTAGAAATTAGCTTGCTTTAGGACAGTCCTAACCGAAAGCCTTTTCTAACTAAATTCCAAAGCCTTTGTTGTACCTCTTCAAGACATCATTTCATGTTCTAGAAACTGCATAATTGCCCCTTTGTTTAATCATTTGAGATAAATCAGTGCCTGTGAGTTTGACTTTCTGTGACTAGTTTGTCTCTGAAGAGAAAGTGTGTGTGTGTGTGTGTGTGTGTCCACATGCACGGGCATGTGTGGTAGGTAAAGGGCAAAGAAAAGAGATTGGAATTTGGTGATGTCTGAAGAGTGACTGTGTTCCTTAATAGCAGCTGCCTTCCTGGGTTACATTATGCTTGAAGGGACCATCTATACCAATGAATTTTAAAAGCAAACGTGAGCTTTTCTAAGAGATTCACTAAGGAGGAAGAGATAGAATTCAAATAATAGTGTTAGGACATTTGGATGGTAAACTTATGGATGTTTCCAACTAAGAACAAACTAAACAAAAGTGAGAAATCACCATGACAACTGAGTAGAGAAGCAGCTGGATTCCAGATTTGCCAGCAGCTCTCTCCAGAACCCAGTGAAAAGTCTGAGAAAGCATTTAAATGAAAAACAAGTCATGTAAATTCAGGCGAATGAATCTTTGAAAGATGGGAAATGATCCAGGTGATTGGAGTATACTATCTCATGCTAAGAGGGAAAGTAAATGTAATATTAGACTTCAAAAGATACAAAGGGTGTTTTTCAGTATGTTTTCTTGCCTCCTCCATGCTTCAGTACTCATTTCATGTTCCTTGGTCAGTCCAGTTTCTTTTCTTCCAGCCATATCAAATCTATTTTTGCCGTGTGGAATATAATACTCTCCCAGAGGGGTATGTGAATGCATTGTCTTTAAAGTCTAGTGAAGCAACTGTTTGTTCTATGTTTGTTTTTCAATGTAGGAAACGTTACTTTAGCACCTGTTCATAAATAGCCAATCACTTATGTATTGAGCACCAGCCCTGTGCTTAAACATTGCAGGAAATTAAAATAAAAATATAGTATTTTGCCTGTGTTCAGGGAAAACCAAAACCTACACAAAAGAAAATAATGGCAACATCATCAAATGCTAAATTACGTGATGCGTCTAGGACGAGTGCCTGCATTCTTCAAAAAACATGAAGAAATCAGTAGGAAAGCCGCCTTCATCATGGAGGAAAATGTAAAACTGAGCCTTGGTGACCCCCAAGGATTTAGGTATATGGAGAAAAATGCCAAGATCCAGTCAGGGCTTAGCTTTAACAAAGACTAAAGAGTGCTAGCCCTGAGCCAGTGACAGCAATTGGCAAGTGGAGTTTGGTTTAATGGAGTTAACACAGCTTCGAGATTAAAAGTAAGCACACTGGGTCCAATTCTGGCTCCACTGCATACCAGTGGGGGCCATTAGGCAAGGTACTTAACTGCTTTAAGCCTCAGTTTTCTCACCTTTTAATGAGAAAATTGCCACCTACTTGCTAGGGCTGTTGTAAGGCCTAAAGGAGATAATTCAGCAGAGCACTTCGAATGCGGTAGTGTTTACATAATGGCCGTAGTAGTGATTGGTTCTTACTGAGTCGAATATGTAGAGGATTTGATGAATGGGCACTGGAAAGTCATTGGAGTTCTTGAGCAGGGTATTGGCTTTAATTAATGTGGATTTGGGGCAGATTAATCTGGCTGTGATTTGTAGGATGGATGAGGGAAGTGTCTGAAGACAAGGAGTTATATCAGAAGGCTGTACGTGTAATCTTGGCTTACTTTTATGAGGAGCTGAGTTAGGAAGATGGCAGTGAAAACTGAGGAGAAAAGGGAGTGGTAAATGAGGGAAAAAGTCTACAGAGTTTGGTAACTTAATCTAGAGGTGGAAAGGCAAATAGAATTTGTCAAAGATGATCCCCAAACTTTGGGTTGTAGAAAGTGGGTAAGCTAGTGACACGAGCGTTGCAGGGGGCTGTGAGGGGCTGGCACTCACCCCTCTAATTGTGGAAAGCCGACGTGGTCAGGACAAATGCTATGAGAAGGCAACACAGAAAAAGCAGGAACCTTGTCCGGGTTATTCTCCTGATATCCCTACCACCTAGACCAGTAACTCACATATAGCAGAGGCCCAAATATGTTTTGTTAATGAATGAATGAATGGTAGGAACGTAGTAAGTAAGTAAACTGTGAACAATAATGTAAAGTAGATCATTTTTATATTGTGAACAATAAAGCAGCTTTCAGTGGAAGTTAATAAAAGTCCATATTTAATCTAAGAAAAACGTCTGTTTCTCAAGGAAAAATAAAAAACTGTCCATCCAATAGAAAGTAGTTATTGTTGAAGTTTGAACACTGATACAAAGGGAATTTTTTAATTCAGAGAACATAAAATAAACATATTTAAAATAGAAAAAAAAAACTTGTTCTTGTACATATTGTTTTATCCTTTCCGTCCTGGGTATAGGATAAAAGAAAATCCTTACTTGCTTGTTAGAAGAAGAAAGCTCTTACTTGAAGTTCCTACTTGGCAGATGTCAGTTGAAAGCTCTGCTTATGGAATATGCTGCAGTGTCAAACTCTGTTGGATAATTTTAGACAAATGTGTCATGTGTGACATGGAAATATGGCATGCTGTACATTAGTGATTTCCCAAGTGTTTGGATCAGGTAGTAATGTGCTGAGAATGTGCTCTTTATCTATCCACACAGTGTACTTGTAGAGCAATGGGGAAATGCTTTTGGTGGAAATTACTTTAGTCAGAAAAAGAATCCATTTACAATATGTGCCTTCTAACATCTTTCAGACAATGCATTGTATTAAAGAGGCATTTTTTGATTAATGTTTTATAAACATTTTTCAGCATGACAGCTTAAAGTCCCTGTAAAATTGTAAATGCGTGCATAGTGTTCACTTCCATAAAGTCAAATGCCATCTCATAAAGTCTAGTTGAATCCTGTCAACCATGGTGACACAGAATCAGTACCTGGGAGCATTAAAATTAATTTGCTTCATTTATATTATTGCAGTGATAGCAAGATGAAAAGAGTCCTATATTTAAATTTTTCTTTAAAAGGAAAACTCTTTCTAGTAAGTTTGTTTGGGTTTTTAATTATTACTATTGTTTTTTTCTAATTAACAAATGTAATAAAAATGGAGTGATAGTCTGCACAATAACTTTAAGACAGAATCTGGAAAAACACAAGTTCATTTATTCGACACATGTCTTTTGACCACCTACCATATGCTCAGTGATGAAGAAGAAACCGTTGCTCACCCTAAGAAGCTTACAGCTTGGTAAGGGAAACACACGAGAAGCAGGCAATGATAGTAAGGGTAGCGAAGGTGACGCTGGAATGCCCTGGCATAGGTAAGCATGGAGGAGGAAGTATTTAAAGGCCACCTTGGGACTTTGAGGATGGCTTCCCAGAGGAGGCAACCCAGAGCTGAGGGCTGAAGGATACAGAGGAGTTGGGCGGGTCATGAATGGGTGATGAGCATTCTAGGCAGAAGGAACTCAGGTGCAAAGGCCTAGAGGCAAGATAGAGAATGGCACATGGGCAAGGATGGGTGGGAGGAGCCACAAGGTACCCATCATGGCTAGAGCGCCCAGGTCAAAGAGCAGAGGAGTGGTGAGATTTAGAGTGAAAAAGAGCAAAAGCAGCTTGGGACAGGTTATGAAGTCCTCTTACGCTCTTATGCCACACTTAGGGATCTCTCCTGTGTGATACACTTCTGTGTGACGTGATCAGATTTGCACTTTAGAATGTTCACTCCGGTCACAGAGTAGAAAATGTCTTGGACAGGACAACTCTGAAGCCAGAGAGACTCTGAAGGTTTGAGACTGTGAAAGAGGTGCTCTTAAATGAAGGTGAGGGGAATGGAGGTGTGCGTGGTCATCCATGTGCCCAGTAAGTTACGGAAATGCAGGATTAGGTCAAATCCTGCTTCCCAGTCCTTCTTCAGAGTTCTTGATCAGTTACATACGTTCTAATTGAATGACTAAGTGAGCAGTGAATTCGTAAGCAAGTGAGTGAACAAAACAAAAGTGTGGTGCATTACATAGGCTTCCAGAATAAGAGGTGCAGCTGATTTTCTCTGATTTGAAGGGAAGAGCAAATTTTGCCAAATCTTGGCCAGCTGACAGAAATCACGGTAAGTAAATGGCTTTTAGCAGGTTCTCAACCTCTCTCAACAATTGAGATGACCCCCACATTCCAGTTGTTGTCCAGATAGTGCTGCTAACAGCAAAGATGCCGTAGAGAAGAGATACTGAACTCACCACTTCCAAATGATTGCCACCATAGCATGGAAACTCGAACATGGAAAAGTATTAACTCTCGCTCTGCTTGTCCCAACTTCTCTTTCTATTCTGACCTTGGAGAAACTGAAAATGCACCAAGTAGATATTTGGGATTGCAGGGAGGGGCTGTGGGGGAGAGGTTGAAAGAAAGCAAGGAAAGAAAAGGTTGAGGTAAATAGAAGATTAAGATGAAACTCTAATAATTGGAAAGGAAAGAGATAATTGAATGATTGAAAAGGAAGGAAAATTTTAAGTCCATAGAGCAATAGGGAAATGCTTTTGGTGGAAATTAGTCACAAAAAGAATCCATTTACAATATGTGCCTTCTAACATCTTTCACACAGTACGTTGTCTGAAATAAAGTTTCCTAAAACAAGTAACATACGGCTCAAGTCGTGCGAGTGATTGACTTGTGAATCCACTCTGTGAGAGTGACATAGAGAGGGTACATGAAAGAGACTTGGACCATGACCTCTGGGAGCTATTTTTTTCTCTGACATATTATTTTCAAACCTATTTTTAACATTGTTCACTTATGGGGGTAGAGATAGGAAATGTGATCAGTAACCAGCAGGAAGATATTGCAGGCATATAAAGCGGTGGGAGCAATTCCTATTTAATTTGATGAGTTTCTGCCACAGCTACAGTGATCGTGGATCCCTTCTCTTTTCCAAGCAAAGGCAATGACTGTCATACAAGGTAGAGTTAGAAAAGGGCAACCAGGGTCAGTCAGAAAAGCAGAAACCACCCTTTGAATACAGGGAATTGATTCAATAGTGTTGGAAAGCTGAAAAGGGAAATGGCGACAGTGAAGAAACAGGATAAATAAGTGCAGAAAGTAGCTGGAGCTGGGAGGACAAAGGGAAGAAGTTAAAGTTCTCAGAACCTAGAAGCTTGGAGAATGAGGCAGCAGAGTGGGTTCTCAGACCTCCGAGGAGGGGCACTGCCCTGCTGGTGCTGTGGCCCTCAGGGGCACAATGAGTTACAGCTGGAGCCAAGTACACCTGCACCCGTGAAGGGGCCTGGCAGGAAGCCCAGACTGGGAAGAAATTCTCCTCCTCCTCCAGCCTTCCTGTGGGGTCCCTATTGGATGAACCTTGCAGGGAGCAGCTGACCAGAAGGACAGATGTTTGCAGAGTCCCAACCTCCTCACAAGAGCAGCAGACAGAAGGATGTGTTTGAAGGAGAGAGATAAGAGCTGAAGAGCCAGCAGTGGCCAGAAGAGAGCTTCCTACAACTTGATGTTAGGGTCCAAAGAAGGGAGAGAGCACTTGTCCACCATAAGCTTCTTTAGGGTCAAAGCTATGTCTTTGAATCCATGACTTCCTTGCTACCATATTATTGGGGAAGCCCTAGCAGTTGCTTTTGACCCATTTGAAATCACAGGGACATCTTGGTGTGGGGAGCAAGGGAGTTTGACAGCACGCTGCCCCCAGATGTGCTTCTGCGGGGTCTTCAAGGAGAATGGGTTTTGAAAGGACGGCGGGACTTGAAAGTGTTTTGCGTGCCAGGCCCTCTTCCTTTTCACAGCAGCTGCAGTGCCCAGGGCGTCTGGAGCTGACTTTGCCTGATGCGGGGAACTGGAAATTCATGTTGCCTGAGTCACAGTTTGGAATCTACCACTGATAGATTCTCCTGACCACTAGGTGCTTCAGCTTCCTCATTATTAAAACTCTGTTTCCTTGTTGGAGCAGCACCTGGGACTATCTCTGTGGCTTCCCTTCTGAGCCCACTTAAGCTTGCTGAAGAATGAACGACACAGAGCCCAGATTCTTAGCCAAGAATGGACAACGTAGGTGACTGAGCCCGGCAGCCTCAGTCCTCGAATCTGGGGCCAGAAAGTCCTGCTCTGGTCATTTTTAGGCACAAAAATATCATATACTTCTATCACTTGCTCCCTTTAGCCTCATATTTACTCTACTCCCATCCCCCAGTTTCTTATCCTCACCCCTTTGGGCCAAGGAATGAATAATGTTTCTTGGAAATAGGAGTTGTGTTCAGATTTTATTTTCTCATTGTAACAGCTTTTCAAAACTAGAGTTTTGAAAAAGCTGCATCAGATGCTGCTTTTCAGCAATAGATTTTTAAACCTTATTTTTTTTTTAATAAAAAAAGCTCTTCATTTTTATATTAGTATGAAGACAGAAACGGCAAAAAATCGAAGCTTGTACTTTAAAACCTCTCAGAGACTATGTTTGGAAAGAGTTAAGTGTTTCCAGTTTATGGCAATGATGTGTGAGGCTGTGAAAAAGAGAGCAACCATGAAATACATTTTTGCATAAACGTTTGAAATTTATTAGGAGGTACAAATAATTGAAAAAGCCAAGCCTTCCTTGTTGTGTTCTAATAAAACATTATTTATGTGCCATCATTGTATATGCTTAGGAGCTTGGGTCCTTTTCAGAGGCTGTTATCAGAGGACCAAGAAAGCTAGGCTATTAAAGCTGTTCAATTGAAAAAGCTGGTATACATACATACACACACTTGTGAAGACTGTGGCTACATTAAAACAATTAGTAATCCTACTTAGACAGCTAGTGTCTGAACTGTGTTCGTTATAGAAGCTCAAAAGTTATGCTCTATAGGCAGCAGCTTACAAAATATACACCCCCTGCCCTTGGTATAATTGAACAGTAGACTCACGAAGTAGTATTCGTTTGAGTTCCATTAAGACATTCACTGTGGAGTTTAAACATTCAGCCCTAATTTTACAATTCATCTTCCATGCACAAATCTGTATGAGCCTTACCTAATGATTGCAAAGCACTTTAAGATCCTTGGCTGAAAGGGAACATACAAATCCTTTAGTAAGGTTCAGTTGACCAAAATACCCTCCTCCTTATAGCAGTGTATACCACACATTATCTTATCATGTATTTTTTGCTCTCAAAAGTAAGCTTTAGGGTTTTGAACTGGTGCCAGGCAGGCCTCCCTAAAGACCAACAGGCTGTCTCACTGTGAAGCAAGAAGAGATCCATTTTAAACATCTCCCTCACCAATATTTTTCGGCCTTCTTAAAGCAACTCTATTACACATAATCTTCTCTCCTCTCCTTGTTGGGCAAGCTTCTAATCTGCAGTGAGAATTATTGGTACCCTCAAATACTGACCACCTTTCCTCCTTATTCTAGTTAGAACTTTATGTGGTCAAAGGAAGATGGAAAGTTTGGGTGACTCATTTCAGACTTTCCCATTTCAGTTCTGTGAATACACACGGGGGAATATGGTAATAACATATTCTGAAGTTCTAACTTTAATGGAGTATGTCTTTAATTGGATGACAGACAGAATTTGCTGCTAGGTTTTCTGTCTTCTTTGTTCAACAGGAATTCCAATGCTGAAGATAGTGTTTGCAGGCCATGAGCATCTCTCTTTAATATCCGTACCCTTGCTCATGTACCACCCAGCTCAGATCCTCCTGGGAAGTGTGTTGGTGCCAACCATCAAGTCCTGGATGGTATCGAGGCAGAAGGTGAGTCTCCAGAAATATCTTACTTGGATCCAGGTTAGATTAAAGTGCTGTTCCTGAATCTGAACTGTTCATATGCTTTAGATTTTGCTTACATATCTTTGTTTTCAAGTACATATTTTCTTACTTAAATACAATAATAATGGTGCACTGATCCATTCCAATATGAACAGGAGGGTTGAGGTTAAAGGTGTTAAATTGGGATAAAAGACAATTATACTTAACATGCAGTTTTTACAAGCTCTTTTTAATTGATTCCTATTGAAGGGCATATTATATGGGGTAAAGGTTCAGTAAATCTACTCCAAGTAGATACCTGCTCCACTCTGGTGCATACCATCTTTGCCTCACGCAATCCTTCTTCTGTGTCTCACTTCACATGGCTTTCCAATAAGATAGAACCTGGTATTATCAAGATTGCCTACTTTATTTTTAATTTTCCAGACATACAATAGCCTATTTGTACAGCAAAACTGCATTTGGGCCTTACAAAATAAACTTTAAGTAGTCAAGAAATCCATCCGTGCAATGTTAATTTCACCACACTTAGAATCTTGTATATATTAGATATTTGTGGATTTGGTTTCCTAAATTATAAACCAAAATAAGCAAACCAAGTTTAGATGATGCATAAAATGTGGTAGCACTGGTAGAACTGGCTCCTTCCCAGTGACTTGGACCCACCAGCACTTAATTCTGTCTATACACGAAGCAGTGACTGTTCTCGGGAGATGTGTGGGAAGAAGAGACATCCAGTGACAAGTTCCCTGTGTCATGTTCTTAATGTCCCGGAAAGGAGATGGCCACAGTACCACCTATTGAGCGCTGTGTGTGCTAAGCACGTCCTATCCTCTACCTGGTTCAGGGGATGGATCTTGGGCCAGGCTGCTGGGCTCAGAGCTCAGGCTGGGGCCTTCCCATCCTGGAACCTCAGGCACGCTTACTTCTCTGTAGCTCAGTGTCTGCTGACTAATGATAATATCTACACCCTCGGGTTGCAGAGGATTCCATGGTGAGTGAGTGACAAAGGTACCTGCCATAGCTATTATCATCGTTGTTCATCATTATCTACAGTGGTGTTCGCTGCAGGCTTTGCTCTCTCCATTTTACGGGTTAGGAAATGGGCTTAGGGGGTCGAGCAGCTGGCCTGAGACCGTGGGGTAGTTCAGCCAGTGTTGGAGTTAGGACTTGAACACTGGGCTGTTGGACCCCCAGAATCTTTTCCCAACACCATGATGACACCCCAGACAGAAACGTAACATCACTTTCAGGTTTGCCTTAGGCCCCCAAATCCTACCTGAGAAGTTCAACCCATCCAAAATATTCGCTAATTCAGTTATTTAACACAATGTTAAATTTTGTTAACATAAAAAAGATTCCTCTTCTATGCTGGGTACCACTCCAGGTTCTGAGCCTCCTACTCAGCATTGGTTGTGAAGAAGTTTAGTACCATTTTCTTTCTTTTACTATTTATCTCTTTGAAATTTTCTATTTATATTTATGCTTATGTTTATCAATGTGAGGCACACTGTCAGTCAGAATTGTACATATACAGTTTGACAAAGAATGAAGAAAATTATTTGAAAAATCCTAATACTCATCAATATTACACAGCCATAGTGAGCAGCAAATTAATCAGAGTGAATTTTTCTTCTGAACATTTAAAAGCTCTAGAATTTCTTCTGTAGAATAACAGAAGCATTTCCAAAAGGGAGACTAAATTGTACAATGTTGTTCATTTTTCCTTTATATAGAAACTGCTCCAAACCAGGGGCCCACTGGCTAACTTGAATAATCCAGAAGGCTTGGAATCGCTATCCATCAAATTTGGCCATTAGAATAAATACCAAGAGTCCATCCTCCAGGTATCCATGAGCGGCTCCTCTGCTTTGCACACAGTACTGATTGAGACCCCAGGCCACGATCTAGTGCACGGGGGAGCTGTATGAGCAGCCAGATGAGGTGCAGGAGGGGAAAATGACAAAGTCTGCTGGCCAGAGAGATGGGCAGGGAAATGTGTTTGTATCCAGAGGTTTGGATTATTGGTTATATAATGCCATCTGGGTGGGCCTCTTCTTCCTTCTAGTAGTGTTAATTCATGCTTTCACTTTGCTCATGGATACTGTCCAACTCTGAACATGTTCTCCTTCCTCGTAGGGAGTGAAGCTGACGAGGCCGACAGTATAACAAAGGAGGTGGACTTTCTGTAGCCATGTATATATGTACAGGATTGTACATAGTAGCAATTCTGAAGACTTGTACTTGTGAATGTTGCCTCAATGCATATTTTATTTTTTTACATAAATATATCATATACCTGTTTACGTGCCTTAAAATGTACTTGACAAGAGCATTATTTCCAAAATATGCTTTGTTGATTACTGCCAGGAGTGGTACAATATTTGGTGGTTAATTTTTTTTTCCTAATGCAGGAATCAGTCATGGTAAGTGACAAAAGGCCAACATGCTCTCTCCACAGCACCTTTTGTGCAATGCAGCCCTGTAACAGTTACTGTAATGTTTGAAATGAGGTCACACCATCAGGAAAATGTCCTTCTGATGACAGTGAAAATTTCCAAAGTCTTATTCACGCATACTTTGATTTACTGTATGATTCTTTGTTTCTACAACTGTGACACGCCTCTTCCTTATCAACTCAGCGGGGGTCACAGATCCAATAGATGCTGAAAAGCGTAAGACATATGCATTCCTTGACATCATTTTTAAAGACATTCCTTCAAATAATTTCCACACAGAAATTCCTCACTGCCATTATGAGAGATTGTGGTGTTATATGTCTTAAATTTATTATAAGCTGCTTCAAAGAAAGGGCCTGAATGTTTGAGTTATGAGTGAAATTATGTAAAATTTTCAGTTAAACTCAGTGATTTGATTTTCAGGGTCTTTAAAATATATCTTACTATGTTCTTCCTCTTTATTTGATAATTTCTTTCTTACACTTACACACTCATAACAGCCAAATATGAGGCACAAAAATGTTACAATCAGTTTGAAAGCAGCAACAACTAATGGTGGATTCTATTCACATTCCGCAACCCAGACCAAATCTTTTTCCTGTTACACAGATGTGCTGAGCACCTTCCAGATTGCCCATTAGCCAGAAGCAGCCTGTTACATCCTGGAATTAAGCACACTTACAGCATTTGAGACAATTTATTAATGAAAATTTCCTGGGCAGATTTGACAGATGTTGGCAATTTTTTTTTAAAGTTAACTCACATTGCTCTTATGAATAATTGAAGATATAAAGGTCATGGATGCAAACGAACGTTACATACACACGTTCTGTCTCGCCAGATGAAAAGAACATGCAAAGCCATTTAATAACCAAAATAGCAAGTAAAATTAGCTCCCAGTTGGGCATCAGCTTTCAAATGAGTACCCAATATTTGCTTCTGCTGCAGCTGCAAGAACTGTAACCGGACCCAAACAGGGAATGAAGCTGCGTATGGAACTACGGAAACACTTCTCTGTGTTTCCTGCGTGCCATCCCGTCACAACCTCTTACACGTCCTCTGTTGATTTGACAGCCGATATTGGCATCCTGGGTCTCACTGAGGCCGCGCTGTGTCCTCAGCAGCTGTTTTTGTTGTTTGTTATGGTGCCCACAACAAAAACTCATTCCTTAGAAACTTACCAAGTTCATCTGCAGTGTAAATTTATATTATTGTCACTACCAGGTCTCATCTTTTGTCAATGCCATTGAATATATTTCACGAGTTATTCTCAGTGTGAATTGTAAGGCTAATGCCAGACCCTGCGAAAGTCTGTGCTAACTAGGCTGTAGTATACACTGTTCTAAAGAATTTTACTTGTGTCTTAAACTACAGTAATTTTGCTTGATATCGTCTGTGCTTACCTATGGAGCACAGAAAGGCTTTTATGTTTTGTTCCTACAAGCTTCTTTGAATTTTGGAGTAAATGGAAATGTCTGTCTGTCTGTCATCTATCTGCCCTATCATAAAAATCTTTCTTCCTAACATTAGAATACTGATCCCCCCCCAACTTATCTACCTCTATTGTCTAACACCTATAGTAGGTGTGATTATGGGATAAAAATTCAACGGAAAATGCTATGATAACATTTTATCTTTTGCTTTAAAAAATGTGTTTTGTTTTCAAATAATCTTTACATAGTGAACTTCGGTGGCTTTAGTGATATGTTTCTGCCTGTTTCTTTTTTTACACAAATTCTTTGGCATATTTTTTCATAAGGAACAAAAAATAAAATTAAAATTTATTTTTAATTCATGCTTATTGGGATTAATTATTCAGAGCTTAAAATATTTTGTTATGTTTATACACTGTCAAGCTGTTTTATGCGTTTGTTTTGTCTAAATGTATTTATGAAAGAAATACATTAGATTATATTTATGTTTACTCATTTTTCCACCTGGATTTTTTTAATGGTTGTTATGAAATTTGATTTTTTAATGGGTGATAATGTTGATATTTTCATGTGTTTTTTCTTAGTTTTAAATTTTTTGTGGGTTTTTAAAAATTCGTCCCTATTCTGTTAAAAATTAACACACCTCTAGCTAATGTTCAGTGTTTGTTTATGCTAAATACCAAATTTTTTCAAATGGATTGGTTAATAAAGTGGATTATTTATGATGACTGGAAGATGAAAATAAATATATGATTAAACAAACAAATGTTTCAGAAATCACAAGAGAAGCTGTGGCTTATTTTTAACCTGATTTCAGATGGCCTTGTAATGTCTTCCAAGTGTCTTTAGATTTCTCTTGATTCATTTCAGCACTGCTACGTCATTTGTGGTTACACAGACGTAAACTTCGTAGTCTCCCAGGTAGTTGTATGAGTACCTCTACCACACCATGGTGTTCAAATCTAGAGGTAGTCCTTGCTTTTTTATGAGAAAGATATTTTCTGTGCATCAGGGTTTAGGACCAAAAGGAAAACATCTGCAGCAGAAGGGACAAAATGTAGGTGATCTGAATTTTAGCTTTGAAGATAGGAATGATAAACCTTAGAATGCCATTCCCAACCTTAGTGTTTCTTTGATGAGCAAGTTGCCTTGTATAGAATTTCACACGTTTGTGTTCTTGTCTTTGCTGTCTTCTGGCTTAGAAATCCTCTTCCCCTGGAAGCCTGATGAAAATGTCACCTCCTCCATGAAGTCTTCCCAAGCCAGTGCCAGACTTGTTTCCTTTGACATGTCCTTACAACCTGTCCCTCAAGTCTTCTGAAACCTCTGCATAGTCTAATCATTAGTTTATATTGCTGTCTCCTCCAGGGCAGTAAACATTTCTGTTTTCCTACTGTGCCTCACACAGTAGGCTCAAAAGTAGTGAGCCAAAAAATGTGTATTGACTTTTCCAATTGTGATCTTAATAGGTAGGACATGAACCTTCACAATTAGAAGCACTCTTCTCTATATTGGATCGTTATTAATTTATAAGGAAAACTGACTCTTTTACTACAATTCCTATTGTGAATAAAACTGTGAAGCATAGCTGTGTAAATATTAACTCTCCAAGGCAAGACTGCAGATGTGGTATGCAAACAACTTTTATCTTGCATGCCTTGACAGAACAATAGACCCCCAGTAGTTTAAGCTAAATCAAGTTAGATCTGTCTGATTTGATGAAAGCTTTATATATATATAAAATAAAAAATTTCCTTATAGAAATTCTGATGTACTTTAAAAACTAGATAAAAATTATCATCATCATCGGTTTGTATACAGACAATGTATGAAAGGTCTTACAAGATTTTCTTTAACAAATGTTAGTTGCGCTTTAGGACAGTTTTTCTCAAATGTGAATAAAGTGCAAACCCCATTTAAAGGGAGAAAAACTTTTGTAGGCTCTGGAGAACTTCTCTTCAAACCTGATTATGAGAAACTCTGTATTAAACACCGAATGCTGTGAGTCTATTAGGGTGCAGTGTGGTTGTCCCCACGAGTGCAAACAAAGGCACTGTAGTCACAGGGGCATGCTGAATCATAGGGTCCTCGTCCAAACGGCCCGAAGTGGGCTCTCCCCTATCTCTACCCACTTCTGAACTCTCCAGCATCTCAGACTACATGGCTGTTCTTTGCTGTGCATGCCATCAACCCAGACATGAAATTCAGCTCCAGCTACTTGATTGCTACAGAAGTCTCAACACACTGAATGTCTGGGGATGCACAAACTTTTTTTTTTTCCTTTTTGAGATGGAGTGTCACTCTTGTTGCCCAAGCTGGAGTGCAGTGGCACAATCTCGGCTCACCGCAACCTCCACCTCCCGGGTTCAAGCCATCTCCTGCCTCAGCCTCCTGAGTAGCTGGGACTACAGGCACTTGCCACCACGCCCAGCTGATTTTTTGTATTTTTAGTAGAGATGGGCTTTTGTCATGTTGCGTAGGCTGGTCTTGAACTCCTGAGCTCAGGCAATCTGCCTTCCTTGGGCTCCCAAAATGCTAGGATTACAGGCATGAGCCACCGCACCCGGGCTGGGGATGTACAAAGTTAAATGACTACTGGACATCCCGTTTCTGCCCATCTCCCAGCCACTTGCCACCTGGAATTTCTCACTGATCCCCCTCCCTCCCCAGAGGCTCCATCTGCCCTGTTACCCACCTCCCTTCTTTTCTCTTCTCTCCCCAGCTCCCAAACTCACAGCAATGTAGCTAGCTCTGTGGATTCTTAACTCCCCAAATGTGCCCTAAGACCTGCTTGCAATGGCCATGGGAAGCTTTAAAAAGCCGCCTTCCTCGAGATGGTTATATAACCTGACAGAAGCAGCATCACTTCTACTTTCTTTTCATTTAGGTGAGCTCACATTTCTGAACTTTGAATGAGGCAATATGAGGATTCAGGTATGTCCTGGACAAGCTGTACCCTAAATGTCAGGGAGAGAGAAGGAAATATTTGACTTTTAGGTACAGTAGAAAAACAAGCAAATGATACAAATGGGTAATTCATAGAAGACAAAAATGGATAACAGACATTTTAGAATATTCAAACTTACCGTGGATCACAGAATATATGAGATACTATTTAAATGAGATACTATTTTTCACCTATGAAAAAGATTGACAAAATGTTTAAAGTTTCATAACATTCAAATCCTGACAGAGTGTGGGAGAGGGCACTTCTGCCCTGTAGTGGGAGTGTAAATGAGGTGGAATTTGTGGTGGGCCATTTAAGGCTACTATCAAAAGCTTAAATATATGTGCCCTTCAACCCAACTCTTGCATTCCTGGGAGTCCGCCCTACAGAAATAAGTGGAGAAGAGTCCGCTGACAAGGATGTGTTCAGAGTATTGGGAAGACCAAAACACCACCCAAATTCCCCAAATCAGGGAGTGCTTAAATAATCAATGGCACATTCTTATTATAGAACATTTGGACTCATTTAAAGGAATGAGGGTAAACTACCTGGGAATAGCAGTATAGTGTTGAGGGGGAAGAAAAAGTAAATTTCAAGAAAATAATGTGCATTTTTTAATGCTATTTTTACAGATCCGATATTTTCATTAAATAAAACATGACATATGTGCAGGGACACTACGTGCTTACAAAACATTTGGAAGGATAACTATAACTAACATGTATTACGCTCTGCCTTTATCCTTGTCACTTTTCCAAGCACTGAAGAGCAGCTCATGTGACCCCCACCACGCCTATGATGCAGGGAGTATGTTCCCTGTTTGACAGAATGAGAAGACTGAATCAGAGACTAAGTGGCTTGCCCAAAGCCACAAAATTATTAAGTAGGAACATTTTACCCATTATTAGACTATACTTCACAGTGGTTACTTCTAGGAAGTAGGAATGCAGGGGAGGTGTATAATTTTACATTTTACTTTCATCAAACTGGTGTGACCTCTCCTTCTTCTTGAGGGAACAGGATAAGTCATGTCTAGGCCATGGGACGTTTGTCAAGAAAAGCATCTTTTTCATCATGAGAAGGAAAGAGGAAGCCTTAACCACAACCCAGGTGGGTGAAGGCAAGACAAGAATCAAGTTGTTGTGCAAAGTGAGGTGAGGGGAATTTGACGGGATTAGGTAGCATGGGACGAAGGGCTGAGATGTCCAGGAATGGAGAGAAGAGAAGCAGAAGGCTCAGCAGTATAGCTAAAGACCGAGGCAGAAAGACACAGAAATGTCTGATGGCAGGAATGGCAAGGGCCTACTGAAGACAGCGACTGCGCACATCCATACACGCAGAGCGTTTAGGAGCGGGCCTGGCACATAGTGACCTGTGTGAGTGGTGGTGGTGGCAGCGGTTGCTATCAGCACCAGCACTCTTAGTTATTTGCACTTTTTTCAGTGCTAAAACACCCATATTCCCTCCCTCTCCACTCCAAAAAAAATCCTTTAGTAAAAATCTGCCTTACATCAGAGCTTTTTATTTGGAAGAAAATAAAGTCAAACGTTCAGCATCCACCAAGAGGGGATGTGGAGGAAGGAAGCAAGCATTCCAGTAATAAAGACATGAAGCCACAGGCAGGAACTCGGTGCATGAGATGGTCAGAAGAATGGAAGCTCCTGGAAATATTGGAGACTACTTCCCACAGAACACAGAATTCATTCTCAAACCATTACATCCAAACATAAGTTAACAGGTATTTAGATGGAATGGGGGATTGTGATGACAGCTGTGACTATTCATACTAGTTGCTCCAGTGTGCAGCACCTGCCAATTGCTGGAGTATAAACGCTCCTGCCTGGGCTGGATTCAATCTACCAGCACTTTGCTGTTGAAGGCAGAGTTAGAGATATGCACCATTGGCTTTCACAAGCTGATACAGCCGACCCCAGCGTACCTCTACATGACAGGCCAGTACTAAACTTTTTATCAAATTTCTCGTTTAATTCTTTCAACAACCCTAGTAGGTTATGTACCAGTATTATCTGCACTGAACAGATAAGGAAACTGAGGCCAGAAAGTAAGCAGTGAATGCAAGCCTCACAATTCTCAGTGGAGTTGGGATTCAAACTCAGATTTTCCTAACTCCAAGAGCCCACATGTCTAACCATGAAGTAGACTCCATGACACACCAAAAACCTCAGCTGTTGGGAGATCTTGTTTTCTCATGTGCTAAAATTCTGGAAAGTCGAGGTGATTCTGAACTCCTTGAGCTCTGCAATGAAAGCTTTAATACAAGATGTTCTCTCTTCATGTGGAGTGAGTCAAAAGCCCTACAATTCAGAAACTCCAGACAGTTGGAAGGAAAGGGCCAGGGTTTGTGACATATGTACCAGGTCTCAGAGTTCACTGGTAATAAAAGACAACATGATAAGGAAATGGAGCCTGCCCTCCACCCTAGAAATGGATCATTTCCTTGTTATCTGCTATTCCAAACTTGAAATTTTTGCAACCATGTTGACTTGTGCTCACTGATGGAAGTTCTGGACTCTGATTCTGTGTGCTCACAGAGATCACTGCTGTCAGTGTGGTCTCCTGGGCTGGTTTTGCCAACATGGCTAGAACTTAGTTTCTTTTCGACAAATAAATGTTTGCCAAGACTTCCACCTCTGGGCCCCGTTGCTATTACTGTCTCACGTGTTGTGTATTCTGACAGTCCCCTCCCTCTTAGCAGCTAATCTATCTCTACACCTAAGAATTCTTGTCCATGCTGAAGAAGCAGCAAACTGCCACTCGCAGAGTTCACATCTCTGCTCATGAAGCCAATGTGAGAATTATGTAACATCATAGGATTGTTATTAGGGCCAAATGAGATAATCCCAGCAAACAGCCTGTTATCATGCCTGACCAGAACTCAGTAAGTGGCAGCTATGACTGCTATTCAACAATGGATGGGCAAACCATATTGGGTGTGTGGAGTCAGAAGCGTGTTGGCAGATGGCAGGCTCTAGTCTGCATGACTTCTAATCTATGCAAAAGATCTATTATGGTGCCCATTAAATATTACTCATCAAGTCAGGAAATGACCAGGGTGTGAGTGTCTACTTCATTAGTTAATAAAGACATTGTATTCTGAATTTTAAGATGGCTGCAGCAACAGGTCTCCCTGATTTCCAGCAGGCCTCCTCAGGAGCACACAGGGGGCAGGTGCATACTGAAAGGTCCTCCAGGCCCACTGTTGCTGCTTGAGCCTTGCCTTTTTCTACCTGCTCCAAAGAACCCCAAGTAGATATTTTACCCAACTCCTCCAAATGCCCTGAATCCAGCTGAGAACCATCTGGTGATGCGGCTGACAACAGAGCTACCCTCACTGACTCCAATTGCCTAACAGCTGTCAGAGAGGTGCTCCAACCCTGGGGCTGCTGCTGGGGCAGTTGCTTGGTGGTCATGGCCCTCCCAGAGAGCTGCACCTTCTGTTCTAATTGTGTTCTGGATGAAATGTCACCTTTCCACTCCATCAGTTGCCACCATAACCCAGGAGTGGCTGGCTGTACCCGTGAAGGCCCCCGTTTCTACTAAACCCCTTCAGTGTTACCATTTCCAGAAAATCAGGTCTCAGCTCCTTCTTCCCATACCCTGTGTTCTCCCAGTGGGAACGTCTGGGCCATTTGCATACATGAGCCACTTTCTGTAAACCAGCAAGATCTCCCAAATCTGTTGCCCTGAGCTCATATTTTTAATTGCAGTCTGGACGTTCCCACTTGGGTATCTTCAGGCACCTGTAACCCCGCATGCCCTGAATGAAAATTCAGTAACCTCCTTCTTTCCCTATGTTCCACCCTCTCCACCAGCTTCCTCTGTAGGCATGGCAACCACATGGCTCTCCTCCCCCTCAACCTTCACGTCCCACTTTTCATATCCAGTTAGTCACCAAATTCTATTGACTGCATCTGCAAAACCCCTTTTTACCTCTACGCTCTTCTGCTTCCCACTACCACTGTCTTATAAATACCTTTCTCAGCTATTCTTTTGTTCTGCAGTGTTGCCCCTGTCCAGTTCATGAAGCCCTTTGCTGACAGTTATCAATCACCTACTAGGACTAGGCACTCTGCTAAACGCTTTACCCATTTAATTCTTACAACAGTTTTTGACATTGGTATAATTATTCCCATTTTCCAGATTAGAATATGGAGGGCCAAAGAGACTAGGTAGCAAGTCCCACAGCTGCCTAGTGGGAAAGCCTAGATTCCAGCTAGCGGGAAAGCCTAGATTCCAGCTAGTGGGAAAGCCTAGATTCCAGCTGGGTCTCTGACGTGGCCGACACCTGCGCTTCCCTTCACTTTATCTCTGCGCTAGTTCTCCGTCTCCTTCTACGCTTCCCACCATCATGAGACACAAGCCTTCATTTTCAATTGGCTACTGAATTTTTTCACTTGCTGTTGATATCACTTATCAGGTGTACCAGGTTTTCTTTGTCAACATGTCTCTTACCCTCTAAATGCTTAATTTCTTCAATGGGAACGTTATTCTGTTTATGTCTATAACCCCGATAGAACACTCGTCTGCTAGGAGGAACTTCAATAAATGTTTAATAATGAGTTAACCCTTACAGCCCTCCAGTTTGCTTTTCTGATTCTAGAGGACAGATATTTTCCACCTGTGAAGCACTGTTTTTGGAGATGGGCATGTGACTCTTATCATTCAGTGAATGGGGGTCATCATGTCACTCAATCTATGGATGCTCCGAAAGGGACTCTTTTTTCAAGAAAACAATCAGTACGAATAATGATGACAATTTCAACACCAGAATGGTTGAGACCCAGAGAATCTAGACTCAGTATTACTACAGACCCACACTCCTGGTGGCCTTTGCATGGGAGCCGTCTGGCTGGCCAACAGGCTGCACAGGTCCGGAGAGGGTCAGGCCCTGGCTTCACAGAAGCACATGGCTTTTGGCCTCACACTAATCACACCACAGCCCCACCGTCCCGTTCTTCTTCCACCTTTCATTTCCCATTCCCTAGGAGACTAATGCATCCCTGCTTGCTCAGGGACATCAATCACTTAGCCCCAGTGCTGAGTCACGACCTAACCAAACTTCAGCTGCATGAGCAGAAAGCATGGGCAGATGTGAGGGAGAGTCCTGGCCCAGGCATAACGAGGCACAGGCAACCAGTTACTGTAAAGGGAGCCCTACATCAGGCCCTTTTACCTCTGGGTCACGAGTTCAAATCCAGCCAGGCCTTGCCTGACAGAAAATCATTACCAACTCTGTGTCAGGCTGCTTGACAGATGGGAAATGAGTTTCTGTCTCCATCCAGCAGGCAAGTGTCCACACCACACTTGGCACTAAGCAGATCTCGACTCTGTGGAGACAGAGAAGTCATGCAAAAGTCACACAGTGTCAGGCAGCTCTCTGAGGTCAGGCAGAGCCGCATTTTGGCATCTCTGTGTGTGGGTCTGACAGCTCCCTTGCCTCACCCCTTTCATGAGCACTTTATTAATCAGCCAGTGTTGCGGTTTCCCCCCCGAAGACATTGTTTAACAAGCAGTTTGAGGTAACGGAACAACTGAGAAAATCTCATTCTGCAGCGCTGAAATAAGGTCAGCCAAAATCACAACAGAAAAATATCGACAGAGAACATGTTTATCCTTGGCCCTAAATTGAGTTCAATCACTTAAATGCCTCAAAAGGTTCAACACTGTAATAATAAAGGAAACTAATTCCCAGAGGAACCTACGGGACAGAGTCCACCTCACCTCTCCAGTCCTTTTGCCCAGTACCCCATAGTAACTCAGTCCTTCCTAGAGACGCTCAGAGGTACAGAGTTGGACTTGCAGACTCCAGGGAATGAGGACTCATGCCTGGATCTGATTCCTCAATCAACAACCTCCCTCCCAGAAGGGCCACAGTGCACAGCAAGGTAAGGACCACTTGGCTCTGGACAGCTGATCCCCTAGTGCTCTGCCTGAGAGCACTCATGTGGGGAGGGCCAGCCTGTTCATGCCAACTGTCGCCTGCCTGGTCCTGGAGTGTCCTGCCACACAGCTCATCTCAGACTCCACAGTGACACCTTGACTGAGCTCACTCCTTTAAAGTCCAGAGAAACCTCAGCTGGGCAAGGCTGGGCTGGCCTGGGCTGTGTTGCTGGCTATGTCCACACAGAAGGCTCAGGCTACTGAACAGGGTAGGCAGGGCAGGGCAGAGTGACCCTCACCAAAAAGCTCTCTGAATATACATTAGGGACCTCTCCCTTCTTCCCTCTTAGAACCATCTAAGCCACCAATCTGAAAGCATTGCAAGTTTAAAAAAAACCCTTCTTCCCTTCCTATGCACAGACAGGCCTTCCCAAATCCTCAGAAAAGTATCTTCCAAACACAGAGTGCATTTTTTTCTTACCATACCCCCCTAGTGGGAGGAACTCAGTCACCTCTGAGTTGTTCTAGCAAATCCAGAGCATGGTTTTATTCAGCTCCACACTACGCAACTCCCTCCTCTTCCCTGGGGCCGTCAAACCTGACAGCACTCTGCAATTTCATTCTTGGCCCTTGGAGGATTTCATCAACAGAGGTGTCCTGTGTAATTCCTCAGGGGAATTGCTGCAGAGTGCCCCATCCTGGATCATTCCAGAAACTCTCAGTCCTCCCAAGGATCTCTGGGTCTAGACAGACAAGCCCACTCATCAGTTTGGGTCCAGCCCCAGGGAGTTTGCAGTCCAGGGATTCTCTCGATCAGCACGGGACTGCCTGCATCTTCCCCTCTGCTGAGTGCAGTGGGCTGAATAGCGGACAGGACCCGAGGGTACCGTGGTGGTTCCCACAGCTCTTGCGGGAATCTGGTTTGTGGGAACCTGGCCAAGGTGTGTGGCCGAAACTTGTAAACAGTCCCTAAGAGTGAAGAGCCAGGGAGCTCACTGCCATGTTTCTGTCTCAGGGACACCCATTTTCTCCTCTCTTTACCCGCTATGCTGCGCTGGTTAGGATGGGAGCGAGTGGTCCCCTGACCTGAGCTCCATCACACACCCTGTTTGGATGAACTGGGGAGAAGAAACCAGAGCACCTGGGCCACACAGAAGCGCTCCAAGGAGCACTGGCAGCAGGGCCAGGGCCTCTGCTCCCACCTGTCTCCTCTCCCCAACTTTCTTACTGCCCTCCTCAGAGTTTTCTAAGGCAATCTGACAAAAGAAGCTCCGACACTCCCCGGAAGCATCTTTTCTGTTCCCACCCTCTGGCCGACACACTGGTATTATTAAAGAGAGACAACCCCTATTGCATCTGCAGCTGTTCGCATCCACCAGACGTTTTGAGTACAGATTCCCAGCGCAGTCACGGAGAGGCTCCGCGTGCGCATGCACAGCCACTGGTCCGGCATATGGCGCGACTTCCGCCCACAGGTCCGGCCTATGGCTCTAGTTCCGCCCACTGGTCCAGCATATGGCGCTACTTCCGCCCACAGGTCCGGCATATGGCGCTACTTCCGCCCACAGGTCCGGCCTATGGC
>PVKV010012310.1:0-18422 GCA_004027835.1 Alouatta palliata | reverse complement strand
GCTGTTTGCCTGTCCCACGTTCTCTGCTGCCTTAGCCTTAAGGCCACAGGGAGCTCTTCAGGGCTTCCCCGGGCTCACCTGGCTTCCCCCAAAGAGCCCTCAGTCTACTTCAGATGCAGCCTCCAGGCTCTCCCCAGACCGGGCAAAAGGGAACAAGCCGCCTGCGCACATTTCCTGAGCACACAAGGCCCTGAGAGTTGGTCTCTGCTCACACGTGCGCATGCACAGAGGGGATGCCCCCCAAGAGGGGCAGCGCGGAGAGGCAGGCTGAGGTCGGGGCGCCAGAGACCGCCCTGGCCTTCCGGAAGGTGCCGCTACTCCCGGGAGGGCGCCCCCTGCTGGCCCAGCGCGGCACAGCACAGAGCAGCCCCACCCACCCTGAGACCCCGCGGCCAGGGGTGGCGGCTGCCTTCGTGCTCAGCAGCTTCCTCCTCTAGCTGAGCTTCTAGAAGAACAAGTAGTTCCAAGGGAAGTCAAAGGGCTCGCCTCGACATTCCCAGAGCCTGTTTCCAGGGAGAGGCAAGAGGCGGCATCCTGTTCGCACCGAGCCCCGAGTCCCGTGCACGGCAGATGCTCAGTAACTCATGACGTGGGAGAGGAGGACTGACTCTAGCCCCAGCCCCACCCCACCGCTGGGGACCCTGTTGAAATCCGTCCTCCTCCCTGGGCGCGATGTCCTTCTCTCCAATGGGGCTGATGATGATAACACCTCCACAGGGCTGTTTCCAGGATGAAATGAGGTCACTCGCATGACTCAGTGATATCAGCTCTAAAGGGTGACACAAATGTCAGAGGTGGGAAAGTAGAGAGCTGTGTATCAAATATGCTCCAGAAATAAGGTTGTCGTGCCTACAAAGCAGTTCTAATTTCTCTGTTGGCATTCTTCTAGTAATCAAGTAAGAAGTTCAAGTTGTAGGAATGATCTCTCCTTCCCACCACCACCAATGGAGCTCAGTAAAGCGATTTTCTTCTTGGGTGGAAAAAAAAATTATATATTGGCTGTGCGAAAAGAAAGAGGGTGGGGGAGTGTTTACCACTGCCCCAGACAACCCTGGCTGCACAAAATGTGCAGTGTCCTTCCAGCGCCAAGACTTGGCCTGTCTTATTTACGCTTATTTACATATCGAGTGAGATCTCCATGGCTGCCTGCCTGGAAGGCCTATTTTTAATTGTGTACTCCCCAGCGACCCCTCTGACCCTTCCTGGCTCTTTACTGAGGATTTCCGGCCACTGAGCTTGTGAGGGAAGGGCAGAAGATGGGACTCCACGGAGTGGATCTCAGCCAAGGCCGAATTTAAAACAGGGGCCCCCAAATCAGGACCCTGCGCCCCTTCCAAGGTGCGGCCTCTCCTTGCCCAGCAGGGCTGGCCCGCGGCGGGTGTGGGGAGGAGGGGATCTGGGCGCCCAGGCCAGCTTCACAGCTTGGGCAGCCAGCTGCATCCCATGTGGACAAAGGGATGGAGACGAGGGAAGCAGCTGCCTTCATCCGCCCTGGCTTCCTTCTGGAAGGATGAGGAATCGTTCCAAGTGGAGCCAGAGAGCTTGCCCTAAATTTTACATGGGCTTTTTTGTTTGTTTGTTTCTTTTAAAAACAGCCACATTTCCTAGACATAGCAATAAAATATGGATCTATAAACATTTTCCAAGACTGCCCTCTAGTGGAAACCTGGAGGCAGCAGCGCGTCTTACAAATCAGTGCCTTCCATTCCAAACTTGTGAATAAAGTAAGCACTTTCCAGTGAGACCTGCTTCACACGTGATCTGAAAGCATATCGCATTTCTTCCACAGGACCCTAAAATATCACATGCCTTGACTGGAAATGAAGGCTGCCGTAAGTCTTTAAAAAGAAATCATGCTTTTCATTTAGAACTCAAATCATAATGTTATGTGTACGATATTTTAAAACTTTCAGTGCAGGGAAGTGTGTCGAATAGAACAATGCAAGACAGCTGTTGATTGTATCCTAGCTGTGCATATGTTACTGGCCGAGTGCTTTTATTTTGGCTGAGGAAGGAGCCAAGGCCGCAATAACATCCAGCCCTAAAGGCCACACACACTGCTGGGTTTTTACCTTGGAGGATGTGGGACAATGAGTCATTTGTGCCTCTTCCTGGTTCTTCCTGGCCAAGGTCAGCTTTCCCACTGGAACCAAGCAGCTTGGCCCAGGGCCCGAGCCGTCTGGAGCCTTTCAGTGGTGCAGAGCCCAGGGAGAGGGTGTGGCCCCATCCCACTTTCCCCAGATGGCCCCAGTTCAGGCTCTGAGGCAGCCCTTGTCCACGTCATAAAACTCATTCACTCTGCTCAGTTTGGCATGAAGGGCCTCCTGGTGGAGGCCTGGTGAAATCGGCCGTCCTTAATAAAGGTTCCCAGGCAGAATTCTGTGAGCAGGAAACTTAAAAGGCTTCTGATCATTGTCTTCCTTCCTGGTGGGCTTTGCAAAGATGACTAAGCTGTGTCCGTGTATGCTCTGATACCTTGTAAACCTCTGCCACTACTAGTAGTAATTAAGTAACTAGCATTCATTTATGTGTCCATTCAACAAATGCACTCTGAGCACCTGCTCTATAGCAAGCATTGCTCTAGACTCTGACCACCCAAATAGACAAGGTCCCTAATCTCATGCAAATTAGTCTAGTGAAAAAGTGGACAATATACAAATAATATATCATTTCAGGGACTATAAAGAAAAATAATACAATGAATAACAAGGGGATACCTATTTAGATGAAGTATTCGGGCAGACTTCTCTTAAAAGTTACATTAAAGCAGCTATTATGTGCCAGATATTTACTATATTAGAGGTTAAGTATACAAAGACAAAGAAAATACAGTCTGTCCTTTCAAAGACTTCACAGCCTAATACAGAAATAAAAATTTCACAGGATTTCAAACAGCTAAGCTTCTAAGATCTACTGCTCACAGCAAATCTCCAAGTAAATAATGTCATCCACATTTTATAGATGTGAAAGATGAGTGTAGGGGATATGAATACTTGCCAGAAGCTGTTGGTTTTGCTGGGCGCGGTGGCTCACGCTGTAATCCCAGCACTTTGGGAGGCTGAGGTTGATGGGTAGCTTTGAGCTCAGGAGTTCAAGACCACCCTGGGCAACATGGTGAAACCTCATCTCTACAAAAAATACACAAATTAGCTAGGTGTCGATGGCTTGTGCCTGTAGTTTAGCCACTCAGAAGGCTGAGACTGGAGAACTACTTGAGCCTGGGAGGTGGAAGTTGCAGTGAACTGAGATCACACCGTTGCACTACAGCCTGGGTAACAGAGCAAAAACAAAAAACAAAAAAAAAAAAGGAAAAAGAAAAAAGTTGTTGAGTTCATCAGGAGCACTGTCAAGATTGGAATTAAGGCCTGTCTTACTCCCGCATATTTTCTTTTCCTATGCCATGTTGCTTGCTGGAAACAGGGGGACACACTCAATGAAATCCCATCTCTCTTAGCTCGAGGAGTTATGCAGACGCACAGCACCGTCTTACGTGGGTTAACAGTGCGCTGCTCCACCAGTCTCCCAGCATCTGGCTGAAGGGCTCTTTCTAGAGCACAGAGTAGGGACTGAGGTGGCAGACTGGCTACAGCTCCAACCCAATACCCTGTTTTACCAGCTCTCAACAGTGAGCGGTACAGAGAAAGACAGCTGATTTCAGACCCTTCGGCCTATGTCCTGTGAGATACTGAGGTCTGTGTCAAAATAACTCAGACCCCAGTCCACACCCAGGGTTCCTCTTCAGCTTTCCTTCATGAGACATCTCTCACCCAGCCTCTCAAGGGGCAGGGCTTCCGACTGTGAAAGAAGGACGTCCTTCATTTTCACAAGGAGCAAGGAAGAAGAGAAGGCTGCCAGAAGGGACCCTTGACTGTTCCTCAGCCACTGGTGGAGAAAGACAGCAACCCACAGCTGGCTTCGTGCAGAGAGTAAAAACTGATGGCGTGAGCCACCTTTCCTTCTAAAGCCACGTTGTCACACCATCTATCCCAGGCAGCCAGAGGAGGAAAATTAGATCAACTCCTTGGGTGATAGCGTTACTGATTTAGTGTCAACTAAACCACCCAAATCTAGAAAGAATAGGTCATTCAGAGCAAACGCAGGCAGCCTGGGTTCTCAGCCTCCAAAGACTCAAGGAAAGCATTTTTGAGGGGGGATAACGGCGGGACAGGTAAAGGACGGGTGCGAGAACAGGACTTTCCTCCAATGCAGAGTAGCTGAGCTTTGATCTGATTACATTTGGGCTTCCATTAAGAACAGATTCATTTTGCATGAAGGATTTCTGATGCTTGGAAGAGAGGAAGGAGATGGGTGGAGGTGGGGGCTGGACTAGCATTTGGCTTAGTGTCAGCTCGAAGTTCAGCTGTGACATTCGATGATTTTGCAACCCTGCCACTGGCCCACTCCTTAGAGGCAAGGTCCCAGCCTTACTTCCCTTTGTCTCCTCAACCTCCAGAGAAAATCTGGTCTCATGGTGGGCACTCAGTCAACGTTCACCTGAGTGATTCCAAGTCATTCGGGCTCTGATTGAGTCTCCAGCTTAGCATGTGTTTTGTTTGGTCCTTTCACCCTAAGCCCACCCTTTTGATGACTTCGTTTCTTGATGTTCGACCTCTCCAAGTTGGTGTTGACCAGTGCCAGAGAAGGATGGAGACAGGGCGAAGGAGTTTCCTCCAGGACACAAAGGAGGCCCTCAGGAAGCCCTGCCCACGGAAAGGGAATCGTTCTGCCTCTCTGAGGCCACGCTCTGTAGACAATTGCTAGTTCTGAAGACACAACTTCCCCTTTACACCCAGAAAGAACTGGGAATGTGCTGTGTGTCTACTCCTGCCAGAACAATGAGGGACAAAAGTGACAGGCAGCAGGGCTCTGGGAGGTGACCTCCTCCACAGATGCCATGAATGGCCTAATTATGTACAGACTTTTATCTGTTACAGAAATGCCTTGTTTCCCCATTGTCCTTTCATTTAGTAAATCTATATTCCATTTCGACTATGAGCCAGACTCTGTGCTAGATGCTGGGGGACACAGCAGACAGCAGACGTTCAAGAATTCCGGCCCTTGTGGAGTTTCTGTTCATCAGCATCCAGAGCCGCAGCTCAGCCCCGGCTGCACTATTGATTCTCCTGGAAATCCTTAGAAACTAAGGATGTGGATTCCGCTCACAAAAACCGATTTACTTGGACTGGATCCCGTTATCAGTGTTTATATGAAGAGGACTTGGGGCTATATGAGAGGGACCCTGAGGGTCTCTGGAGAAGCTTCTAGTCTTTCCAGTTGGGCAAATGACCAGTCTCCCTCCCGGGTAACTAATTAAAGCTGGACCTTACTCCTAGTTCCAGGCTGACGGAGGAAAAGGGGATGTGTACCATGTGTACTACTTGCTTTTTGTTTTCTCTAGAATTTCACTACAGCTTAATGTTTCACTTTCATTTACTTAATTTTTTCTATCAGTCGGACAGACCTTGCCAACTGAGGTTGAGCGATCTAAATTTCAAAGATGCTCAGTCTTCGCTTTCATCCCCACTAATCAGCTGTCTTTGACTTTTCCCCTTCTCGTTTACTTTCTTCTCTGTTGCCTGCTCAGCAGCTCCTCGGTTTCCTGTATGGCTCTGATAGAGGAATGACCCATGAGTGTGAATAAGGGACCTTTCCTGTGCTAAGCCCACACATCATCTCTCTTTTAAATCCTCCTTACCATTTCCACTCCCCGGTCCATCCTTTCTCCTGTCCTACTCCATTCTTTATGCTTCCTCTAGATGTGCCTGCCACTGGGACACAGAGCCCTGGAGGAGAGAGAAGGTACCCTGTCGCTAAGCCTCTGGGGTAGAGATTGCATTTCATGAAATCTCACCATCCTCACCCATGTTTGGCAGACAACCAGGCCTGCAAAATGTTTCACCAATAAGCATTAAAGAAAGAAAAAAATGTTTGTTTGTTTAATACCAAAAAGAATTCCTGTCCAATCCCAGGGGGTCTGAGCCAGTTAGGACTGAGCTTAATCAGAGGGCTTGGGCTTCCATATGCCCGCCAAATCATAACAATAACAACATAACAGTGCTAATGCTTGTGCAATATTTGGAGCTTGAAATGATCAGCGACATTTCCCCTGATGAGGTTAAACAGCCTGGCTCACGGGCTGCACATTTGCATAATAAAGATCAGAAGTCACTGCCTTCTACATCTCTCCCAGCACTGGCCGCCCGGTGTCCTTGATTCAGGGACACCACATCCTAATGTAATTCCATACGCGGCCCTGCGCAGTGATTCTAATCTTTGGCTTGCATGTGAAATGTCAGCTTTTTTTTTTCTTCTGGGAGAACAACAAATTACGTTTTTAAATAAGAAGGTGCGGCCTGTAATGGATAATATAATCTGAAAATGCAGAGGCAACATCTGTGACCCATGGTGCTAACCCTAGCAAGCTCTAGTCTATTTTTCCTGCCTATCAGTTGATAGAAAAATATCACTTTCGATATAATAATTAATCGTTAGTCTAAATGGATATCCCCATTGGTTCCCTGCCTCTCAGACAACCCTGCGTAGCTGGACAATAAATCGGGGAAATACGGTCTTTAATATCCAATGGAATGTATTTCCAGGCACCCTCTTTCCTATATAAAGCAACAAAACACTTTGCAGAAACCATCTATCATCAGCTGAGGGGGAAGATGCTCCCAAGCTGTCATTTGAAGGAAGGAAAATGCAGAGTCCACAGAAAGGGAGGCAGTGAGTTCCAGATGGTGACTGTAAACCAATGAGAAACATCTTCTTGCCATAACAGGCTCCTGCCTGGGATGGAGACAGCCCCGCCCTCCTTTGCTGTCTCTCCTCCCTCCTGCCCGCTGCTGGGGCCCTGTCACAGACTGGCAGGTCATGCCCAGGCCTCACTCACTATGACTGACCAGTCCCCCATGTCCTATCATCCTCCTCATTCCCATGGCGGCTGTAAAGTCATCATTCCAGGCCATTTTTCTGCTTGATTCCTGGCTCTCTCTGGATCCGCTGAAATATTTACAGCACCTAACATGCTCCAGGAAAATAAATGAGCTGCCGAGTACGGTGAAGGAAAAGCAGACTTGGAAGTCAGCGTGGGTTAAAGGGATCTGAGGACTCCCTTAGACTGACTTCTTGTTGGGCTGACCTCTCCGTGGCCTTGTTCTTCTGCTCTGAGAAAACAGGTGTTGCTCATGGTTTTCAGTCCGTGTGTTGGAATCCTGAGTTTCTGAGGCAATGCCACACTGTGAGGCAAGAGAAAGGCTGGGAGAGGAAAGAGGAGGGAAAG
The DNA here is from genome assembly GCA_004027835.1 of Alouatta palliata. Classification (NCBI taxonomy): domain Eukaryota; kingdom Metazoa; phylum Chordata; class Mammalia; order Primates; family Atelidae; genus Alouatta; species Alouatta palliata. The sequence continues at coordinate 11,140 of PVKV010012310.1, read as the reverse complement.
ATATCCCCAAACTGCCCCTGGAGCATTCAGCTTTTATTGGTTTACTGATTCGATTTTTAAAAACCACTGAGTCAGAAGACCTTGAAAGGCACTCCAGTTTGTAAACCCTAAAGTTCTCTAGCTCAGTACTGCCCACGCCATCCCTGGGTACAGACATCGTGTGGGAAATGCCACTTCAGCCTGGGGCCTATAGTCACATGTCTTCTTTCCTAGACCAGTGGTTCCCCAACAGGGGTGATTTTGCCCACCAAGGGACATTTGGCAATGTCCAGAGACATTTTTGGTTTGACAACTGGGGAGGAAGCGCTACGGGCATTGAGTGGAGGCCAGGAATACTGCTAAACACCTTACAGTGCACAGGTCAGCCCCCCAGTGAGCAGTATCCATCCCCAGACGGTGACAGCATGGAGGTAGTGAAACCCTGTGCCAGGTGACGCAACCTGAAGAAAAGCTGCTCACAGGGGAGCTTCTGAGTTGGAAAACCTCCACTCAGCTTTCCTTCTGCCCCCACACAGATCTAGAGGGAAGTCTATTCTCGGTTCCTCCCTGCCGAGAACTCCCCGGAGCCTTGGATGTGAGACACAAGAACATTTCCTGCACTGAGGACAGTCCCCCATAGAACTCTTTTTAATCCACCTCTAGGAGGGAAACTTACATTGCCTGATTCATATATTCAACTTTAATCTGCACTAAGAGCTGGTAACAGTAACACAGGGTCGAACTTTTCACTTACAAATGCAGCACGTACCTACTGATCACTCACTACGTACTAGGAACAGTGGACTTGAAGCTATGTACTAGGAATACAGCAGTGAACAAAACACAGTCCTTGCCTTTATAATGCATCTGTGTCTGGGGAAGGCAGAAAGTAAACACATAATGACTCAAGTGGCTGTAAGTGTTATCAATATTATTAAACAGAGTAGGAGCATAGGCTGATTAGAGGTTGCAGTGATCAGAAGGCTTTCTGCTGAGGCAGCATTGGAAGCAGTTCTGAAGGCTTGTGGGTGCCTGAGGAAACAGGATTCTAGACAACAGGAGAGAAAGCGAGCTGCACAGAGCTGCCCAGAGTGCTGCGGGCAGCACAATGAACACGCGGGCAGAGGGCAATGTCAGAGGGCCAAGACACAGTCAGCCCAATCAGATGTCCATGTTTTATTCTGAGAAAGATGGAAAACCATTAGAGAATTCAGAGACAGTGACATGAACTGATTTATGTTTTGAAAGCAAAAAAAAAAAAAAAAACTCCGGAACACATCTGACAGACTACAGTTATCCTGGTGGCCGCAACCATCATGGGTAGGACAGGCATCTCAAAATGCTCCTATTTTCTTTTTGCATTTCAAGAACAGAATAAACAAACAAAACACTAGTCTTCCTTTTGTCACAAAGGCGCTCTTTCTATGTTAAACCAGGAGCCAGAGATGACCGTCCCCTGTTCAGCACCACGCCAGGGCAGATAGAGCAGAGTGCTCAGAATACTGTGAGAAGTCTGGAGAAGTTCTCAAGTTTAATAAACCAAATTGATGCAAATTAATTTCACTTGAATAAAAGAAGTTTCTTGTCACTTTTAGAAGAGGGATAGGCTGGAGTGAAATGAAATCAGAACACACAGTCTGTGTCCCAGAAAACTATGATCACCATTAATACTGGAAATCCGAGACAGGGAGAGGGGATGGTCATCATCTGAAATTTATTTATAAATTGTCAGTGCTTCCCAGATAACTTTCAATAAAATGTGACACACGTCTAAATATTTACTAACTTGCTGACCTTTTTTTTTCCTTTTCTTTTCTTTTTTTTTTTTTTTTTTGCTAATTAGATTTTTTTTAAGGGAAAACTGACAGTGTAACAGCAAATTAATGCAGATAGCCTCAAACTGGGACAGCCAGTGAAGCTACAAATATTAAGTTGTACTTTACTAAAATTGTATCTATGAGAGAAAATTAATTGGAAATATCAGAAATGGTCTCTGAATGTGAAAAGATTCAGGCTACCCCTACCCACGGTAGGTAGTTATTAAATTAGCACAATAGATATAAAAGCATTTGTTTAAAATATAAAGAGTTTTCAGCAATTACTTATTCATTGTTTTCCCTCAAATGTGTGTTTAGCCTCATACTCTCTTTCCTCCAAGAAGAGGTTGGCTGAGCAATTTTGTAGCTGTTCCTTCAAAACAAAACAGCTATTTTAACATGGTATGTCTGAGTCCTTCCCTGCCTCCCAACCTTTTTCTAAAAAACCTTTTAATAGCTCTGTGCTTTAGTAAGAGACTTCAGGTTAACACTTCCTACTCATTGGCCTCTGGGGCTTCTGTGAAGCTTAGAGGACTTTCAAGATCACAGTAGTGGAGGATGCTTATGTAGTTTGAGTATAGGCCTATGGACTCCAGCTGCCCTGGCCAAAGAAGAGTCTAGTCAGAACGTTGCAGAAAAGAATACCTGACACATGGTAGGAACTGTAGCCAATGGCTACCGGGACAACTTGTGTGGCCTTTGAGTGGCTGGGCCAGGGAAGTGAGGTGAGAAGGTTGCCTCAAGAGGAGACATTGTTGTAGAAAGACAGCGATATTTTTTCCTGATCACAGAATTTCTGTAAATGGGCTAGATGTAAAGACAGTGTTGCAGCTTCAGGGTGACATTAATGACAATGGCATGTCAGTTTAGTTACTTATGGAAAGCTAAATACTGTGTATACATTCAATCTTTATATCAACCAAAAGATCTGAATGAGCTTGTGATGTACTCTTCTCTGATGAGAAAGATGAGGCTTGGAGATTTGGCTAAACTTTCTGCATCACTCTACTATTTTGTATAAACCGGAAGTCCAACTGGAGAAGAGAAAACACCTGACCCTGAAATCTGGAGACTCCTCTCACCTCCCTGATCTCCCAGGGATGAATGGCATCTCTTCAGGTCTCACACAATCCCCCCAGGTCAGGTCAGCAGTCTAAGCAGAAGGGAAAGTGAATTAAAGATGGCTGCAAATCCTCTGTCACTTCCCCCATCAAAAGAGAAATTTATTGCCCTTCCTTTTGAATAATGCAGGTTGGTCCTGTGACTCACTATGACTGCTTCCAGGGTTAGATCTTAAGAGAGACGCAGCTTCTGGGTTTGTGTGCTTGGCATACTTCTTGGAACTCAGACACTGTGGCACAAGAAGACACAAAGAACAGAACCAAATTGCTTCCCACATTTTTCAGCAGCCCCATCTGAGCCCTTAGATGGCAGCCAACACCAACTGCAGGCCATGTGAGGGAGTCAACTAGGCTGTCCCAGCCCATTCAATAACACCGAGAGCAGGAGAACTGCCCAGCTGAGCCCAGGCAACCTCAGAATCATGAAAGATGATAAAAGGTGGTGGTGGCGGTGATTTTATTTTCCACCACTATGTTTGGAGGTAATTTGTTCACACCAATAGATAAACAAAACAGTCTGTTTACATAGGAAAATTCTTAGGCAGAAAAGATCTCAAAAATGTTGCATACATGATGCATCTGGCTCTGATGTGATGTGGCCAGATAAGAGCTCTCCACTAATGGGGTCCCTTGTTTGCTTCTTGAGGAGGACATCTTTTAGAGGGCTAGGCATGCAGAAGGGCTATCTGTGGCCTTATCAGAGTACAGTACATTTGTTTCTTTCTGCAGCATTCCTGGATCACTTTTATTTATGAACGTACAAATTGCCTAGGTCTCCATGTATCTAATGATTGAAGCCAAGGAACAGAGCTATCTAGCCCAGAATATAGAGGAGAGAGTCTTGGAATTGATGACCAATGGGCTAAAGAGGGGTGTGGAAAAAGCAGAAGCTGCCTCTTTCCTGGACACCCAAGTTTTTTAAATTGTTGAATTGAGGTGTAAGGAAAGCCTCATTCTCCTTGGAAAGTTACTGAACTTATGCCTCACTAAATTTTTGTGAGGATTAAATGGAAGATATGTGCAGACTTCTTGGCACCATTCCTATATGAATTGAGTGTTTAATAAACAAATATCCTTTCCGAAATTGTAGTGGTTTTTGTTTCTGCATTAAAATGAATCGTGACTCTATAATAAAATGAATGGTGGCCCTATAATAGGTTTCATTCTGAAAAGGCAGCTAATTCCAATGTGTTATATTAGGTGAACATAATTAAGAGTTATAGTCAGGTCTGTTGTTTTGACCCCAGACAGTATCTGTGGAACCACTGTTAAATCAAAGCAATCTTCATAAGGTTATGAGATCAGATAGATGACCTTCGCCCATGAAGCTTTCTTCCTGACATTCCCTGAAAAGGCAAGTAAAGACTGTTCTCAAACTGTGCTGGTATAATAATGTTTTTCAGCCTGGCCTTTGGCAAAAGGCAATATGTCTGCTAGCTGTTGGGATACACAAACCTTTCCATCAAGTGTAAATGGATGGGAGGTCTCAGATCCATTTACACCTGAGGAAGAGGCTTGCTTGCCTCACCCTGGTGTTTATGGCCTTGTGTAACATGTGTATGTTTTCCTAAAGATGTGTTCAATCAAGCTCTCAAAAACTTTCCTGACTTTGGATCAATTTCCACGGCGGATTTGCCAGTCTGCTGAGTTGCCAAGAAGACCAAATACCCTTGCATTCTCCCAGTCATCCAAATCAGAACTCTGGCAAGTTTCTGAATTCTAGTTTTGAAAAGAAAACTTCTTTGGGGGTGGTTTAGGGAAGCGAGAACTGCAGTTCTTTTTCTTGCAGGAGACACAACCCAACATTACTTTTTTTTTCCAAAGAGTTAGAAGAGATGAGGCTGAGACACTAAGGAGGGACAGAATTTCTATTTCTATGGCTTCCTTAAGGCAACAGAGGAAGCTTAGCAGCCACAGGGGTCTAGTTAATGAGGAGGTTATACAATATTCATTGTGTTGAGTTTAACTCTTCAAACAGAACCTCTAATCGTTAAAAGAAAAAAAAGAAGCTCAATTACAGATGTGAAGACAAGAAAGCTTGGGAATAACTCCCTCTGTAGATAAAACTGTCCTCTCCCGACTTCCTCCACTAACTGCACATTGACAGAGGAACAGTGAGTCCCTGTCCTCATCAGGTATTCTCATTAGCTCTGCTCTGTCTGGGACATTCTCCAGGGCCCAAGGAGGGCCACTGACAGGTCTGGGATGACAGTCTTCTCAGAGGACTGTTTTCTTGCTACCCACAGAAGGGGTGATCCCATTGTACTCTGCTTGAACCAAAACAAAACTGTTCTCCCCGATCTTCCTGACATGCACAGTCTCACCACTGTCACTCCTGGCAACAGCATCCGAAGCGGGCTCACTGAAGGACGCTTCCGTCCGCTGGTGGCAATACTGGGTATGCAGGTAGCGAAGGCCAGCGGCCAGGGCCATGCCCAGTGTGGCTGACAGGCAAAGCAGAATTCCCAGCTGGGGAGTTCTGAGCTGGAATCCCAGAGGGGCCTGGGCTCTCTCTAGCCTAGCGTCAGGCCATGAGTTGGTCTGCCGAGGGTATCCGGCTCCACCCTCTCCATCTCCCTTCCCTGCTCTGGGCTCCTTGTGCTTTGACTGAGGCAAGAAGCTGGCAGACGGCCTAGATGCCTCTGACTGGTCACCAGAAGCAGGTAGCCCAGAAGTGCCAGAGGTCTGGAGGACAGGGGTTGGGTTGCCTGCCCCAGCCCCATACCCTGTGAAAGTTTCAGAGGACCAGAGGCGCTGGGGATGGGTAAGCTGGACGGTGTACAGGGGAGGCCGTGTCACGGTCCTGTTAGAAGTCTTTGTCTTATCCTAGAAAAACAAAGGGAAAAAAGAGTCAAAGGGACTGGTCTTCCCCCTACGCTGCCACTGAACTTTGTAACTAACTGGGATTCCTTAAAGACTGCCAGGTGGCAGCTGAAAACCCAATCTCTTGCTTGCTACCAAAGGAGCTCAGAGTAAAATACCCAACTAGATGCATATGCGCTTGTTATTAATGGGGATTGCGTGGCTAACGGAAATCCCACGGAGACCAAGGAAGCCAGTTACAAGAACAAGCTTAGGGTCCTGTAAGAGGCTTCCAAACCAAAATATCAATGTGTGATTGCATCATCTGCTGTGGCTGAAAGCTTTGAGTGTGTCTTTTTATGATAGGATCCATGCAAGAGGGACAATTTAACCCTACTGTAGGTTCTGATAAAGGTAAGTAAGAATATGACATTATGTTTTATTTTTTGTTCCTTCTAAGACTTCACAGGAAGAGTAAATCGGTGGGCATTTATATTTTATATTACCCATTGATCTAAGTTCGGGGACCATACATGGCCTTTTGAGGTCAATGTTATGAAGGAGGGATGGGGGAGGAGAAACGAGAGTGATTATTAACTATGGCTAAGTGAAAAGACAAATCACTAAAACATCAATTTCTACAATTGCTGATAACTTCAGAGACAGTGCGTATAATGGAAAGGTATTGATTAGCAGAAAGACACTGTGTATATGCTACTTTGCCTTCTTCTCTCTGACTTTGGCTACTCGTCTAATAGCTCTGCTTTCTCAGCCTGAAATAGGCCAGTCTGGGATCAAAATACCAATCGCAAGCCCTCTTCACAGTTCAGGCTCTTACCTGTTCACCCCCATCTGAGGACAGGCAAGTTTCCAGTGAATCAAAGCTGGGATCATCTTGAGTTCTAAAGGAAAGAATGGAAGGGCTGAAAACAAGTCATTAAGTTTTAGAACAAAAAGCCATGTTTTCTACCACTGTCATGTATAAAGATGGCATCAGATTCACTTGAAAAACTTCTGAGTTTCGAGTCGGGAACCATAGGGAAGAGGAAGGGAAGAAATGAATGAGAATGGTGGCAAAGAACTCACCAAATGCTATCACTTATTATTTCATATAAAATATACATTTCTATATTATGTGATTATAAATACATTTAAAATATAAAAAGTCACAGTTTAGGTTTCATTTTATTTATAACAGCATCTCAGAGATCTCACCCCATCCAAGAGAATAATTTCCCTGGGTAATTATCATACCCAGTCCTTCTGACCACTAACCCTTCTACATTCTGGGTCTTTCACATACTTAAGAATAAATGTGAGATCTTTTTGGTCAGACTCCAAATGCAGCACTCCAGCATTCAGCCTCATCCTACCACCTGCCCGAATGTCCCACCCATCACCCTTACCTGTGATAGGCGCTAAGGCTGGAAGCAAAGCCCTCTGAGGAGACTCTCCTGAGGGCCACAAGCCTCTCTAGCCTGTGGATCTCCAGGGACGGCTCTAGGGTCGGATTGCTGTCCCCGCTGAGTTGCTGGCCGATGCTGCCTTCAGTGGCTGTGTGTGAAGATGGTTGGGACAGAGTCTCTGTATCCCCAGGAAACTTTGTCACCCAAATACTGGCAGGAACAGGATCTAGGTTATCCTCGTCTGCAGCTCCAGGAAGGGCAACAGCGAAGACACGTGTGTGCTGCTGTGGAAGAGTGATGGGGGCCCTGGGAGCTAAGCAGAGGTCCAAAGACAGCACAGAGTGAGTGAGCGCGTCTTCCCTGTATCGATTGGTACAAACGGCTACGATCAGGGGATAAACAGCAGTGACTCTAACGTGCCCCAAGGAGAGACCATTAAGTGTGATGCACTTAGAAGTGTCAGCATGAAGATGACCTGCCTGACCGTACAAGCCCGTGACCACGCAAGGCTTCTGTCTTTTTAGAGAGTGAGTCCCCGGCCTTTCTGGGCTTGTACCTTCTCAACAGCCACCATTCAGGGAACACAGGAAGCACTGTGATGACTATATTTATTTTACCTCTGCCAAAAACTGCTTCAGGCTGGGGAAAAAAAAAGTGGAATCCCACAAATCAGATTTTTCAAAGCCCTAGATGTTTCTTGCCCTATTATTAACACCCAAGATTTCTTTCCCTGGTGATAACGACTTGAACTTCTGCTATGGGCAGAGACGAGATCTTCCCCTGCCCTCCCCTGCCTTCCCTGCCCTCCCCTGCCCTCCACCATCTATTTCCCGTTTGTGACTGGCTAACCTGACAGCCCAGAGCATGAGAAAAGAGCTTCATACAGAGCAGCAAGCAAGTACAGGTTTTAGAGTCAGATTCTTGTCTGGGTTCAGTCCTCCACTCTGCTAATTCCTGGCTTTGGAGAAGTCCTCCCAGAGCATTAACTGCTGCTTTTGCAAAATGAGGCCAGCATAGAATTGCTGAGGGGGTGACATGAGCTCATTGATGTGGAAGCGTGAAGCAGGTCCTTGAGATACAGGCACACAGGCACCATTGACAGAGGGTTTAGCGCAATGATGATGAGGATGCCATGATGGCACTGACAAAAACGGTGTTGGCAGAAGTTTCTCTGGCCAGGGCTCCAGGTTGGATTGAACCTTCTTTTACGGAGGTGGAGAAGGGACCCCTTTGCTCCAATGTTTTTAACACTCAAAAACGTTGAGGTGAAGAACAAAGCAGCCTAGCTCAGACATACAGAACATGGCGAACTGACAGTTTCCAATTCCTGCCTGAATTCTAACAGCATTTGAATATTTCCTACAGACCCACTGCGTGCTGGGCATTGTTATAGTTGCTGGAGAGGCAAACATAATGAAGACTTGTAATTGGTGTCCCTGAACCCAAACCTAGAAAGAGAGACCCTTACATGTCAAACTACCTAAATTAATACCAGAGGCCGGGCGCTTATCCCTGTAATCCCAGCACTTTGGGAGGCCGAGGCAAGTAGATCACCTAAGGTCAGGAGTTCGAAACCAGCCTGGCCAACATGGGGAAACCGTGTTTCTCTACTAAAAATACCAAAGTTAGCAGGGTGCAGTGGTGTATGCCTGTAATTCCAGATACTCAGGAGGCTGAAGCAGGAGAATTGCTTGAACCCACGAGGCAGAGGTTGCCGTGAGCCGAGATGGCACCACTGCACTCCAGCCTGGATGACAGAGTGAGACTCTGTCTCCAAATAAATAAATAAGTAAATTAATTAATACCAGAGCTAAGGAAGCAATTATACTTGCCACTATGGTCTTAATGTATCCCCCTTAAAATTCATATGTTGAAATACAACTCCCAATGCAACAGTGTAAAGAGGTGCGGCTTTTAGCAGCTGCTTAAATCATGAAGGTGGAGCCCTCATGAGTGGGATTAGTAGGTAAAAGAGGACTGAGGGAGCTTGTTCTCTCCTTCCACCATGTGAAGACACAGCAAGAAGGCGCCATCACTGAAGCACAGATCATCCCTCCCTCACCAGGCACTGAAACTGCTGGCACCTTCATCTTGGACTTCCCAACCTCCAGAATGTAGGCAATAAATTTCTATTGTTTATAAATTATTCAGTCTAGGGTATTTTGTTATAGCAGCTGGAATAGACTAAGACACTTGCCTACCAAGTATGAGGAAAAGTTTCACAAAGGAGATATCTGAACTGTGCCTTAAAATTGTCGTGTGGAACAGTCCAATTTGAGGAAGTGCCAGAAGGGAAGGCACTGAAATAAAAAAGTAGACCATATCTAATGGGGTGGATGAGGAACTATTGGGAGTTAAGTTTCAGATATCAATATACTACTTTCCCAATTTAAAACATTTATAGTTTATACTTGCCTACTGAATTGTTTGTACAGTTAAGAAATCTATTTCACTTTATTAGATGAAATAAGGTGAAATAGATTTTTTTTCTTTTTTTTTTTTTGAGACAAAGTTTTGCTCTTGTTACCCAGGCTGGAGTGCAATGGTACAATCTCGGCTCACCGCAACCTCCGCCTCCTGGATTCAAGCAATTCTCCTGCCTCAGCCTCCCAAGTAGCTGGGACTACAGGCACGTGCCACCATGCCCAGCTAATTTTTGTATTTTTAGTAGAGACGGGGTTTCACCATGTTGACCAGGATGGTCTCGATCTCTTGACCTCGTGATCCACCCGCCCGGCCGTGAAATAGATTTTTTAACTGTACAAAGATAAACTTCCCAGAACACACAGATACACACACACACACACACACACACACACACACACACACACACAAATACACACACACATGCACTTTTTCCTTTGGGAAGCACTAGGGTTTGGGTAGTAGAATGAATGGGACAGACAAGCTGGGGCCAGAAGGAGAGGAATGTGGGCACTGTAATGAGGAGGGTACCCTGTAAACTGCTCGGGCTGGAGGCTGTGAGCCCCAGAAAGCAAGGTTTCCAGCAGGCTCAGGCATAGACAGGCCCAAGGCTTCACATGACACTTCTTCCTGAAGCTTCACTTTTATTCACATTCATGTTCAGACAAACATGGTTATAATTGGGATTAAAACATGACATTTGCATCATTCTTAAAATAAAATATGAGATTTCAAACATATGTCAGGGGTGCAGCGTCTCCCTAGGCCACCCTCTCAGGCTCTGAGGCCTTTACTCTGCTTTTAGGAGGGTCTTGGTGGGAAGGCCGGAGGAGTTGTGCTGGGCAGTGGGACAGTCAAAGGTTTTGGGGCAAAGGCAGAGAACAGAGGGTGGACCCCACTGTCTCTGTACCTGGGTCTGCTAGACTGAGAAGAGACAGGGATTCTGATTAGATTCTGGCCTTAACATATTAGCAAAGAATAAAGGAGAACGAATACCTTGTGTGCATGTGCCTGGATGCCTTTATGAGTGCTTGTGTTCATAGCACTTAACTGGAAATAACAATAAAGAGAAGTTGCATTAACACTAAGGATTTTCAGGTAGGTCAAATAGCCTCTAGCTGGCTAGAGGTTTTCCTTTGTTTTCTTTTCTTTTTTCAGGAGTTTATGGACTAATGGAGTATAAAGCCATGTAGTGAGCAAGGAAAAACCCCTTCCCATGGAAACGGTGATTCCTGATTCTGTCCTCCAACCCAGGCTGCAAAGGGCCACGTACCTACCATGAAAAGTAACAATAAAAACTGGATGTGCTTTTATGAGAAAAGAAAAAGAAAAGCTCATTTCTTTTTTGTGCTCCCTGTGTAGCTTCAGGGGAACTAAGGAAAACAGCTGAAATACTGTGATGACTAGTCAATGCCGGAAGACGTGTGTGCTGTTTTCAGGTACTGCAGCACGGCCCTCACTGTCCACCCCGGGGCCTGACTTCATTTGTTAGGTGGGGCCAAAGTGTGATTGCTGCAACAAACGAAGCAACTGCGAGCATCTCCCACTTTCGCTCCTACACTAGCACATCCCCAGAACGAGCATCCCCCCC